>BCGL01000010.1:311920-446409 GCA_001599255.1 Wenyingozyma succiphila
CATCCGAGACCAGCTTCGGCTTCGGCATCAGCCTCTCTCTTGTAAACGGGTTCGCCTCTGACATTTTGGTGCCATCCGAGACCAGCTTCGGCTTCAGCGTCAGCCTCTCTCTTATAGACTGGCTCGCCTCTGACATTTTGGTGCCAGCCAAGACCAGCTGTTGGTAGAGCACTGGCAACAGTTGAGAGCGAAATGATCAAAGAGAGAAGGACTGCTTTATTGAAGTGCATATTGAAATGAAAATGAGTATAAGTATTCAAGGTTGAATAATATTAGACAATTAACAAAAAAATCAATAAGTTTATGTTTCTTGTAAGGAAGAAATTCATGTTGAATATATACCATCTTGAGATGACCAACAAGAATAGATGTGGCTCTAGTGTAAAGACATATAGAAGACCTTTGAACCATCCTTAAATTGTAGGAGTTGAGAAAGTGTTGAAAAGTTTCGAAAAGTCCCATTGAAGACCCAATTAGGAAAGTAACCTCAATTTCCGAAGCTTGTACTTGAACTTCCGAATACAGCCTTCAATGGGGATTGTTCGAACAGCGGGGGTGTGGAAAGTCTTCAAAATCTGGGGATGCATAGACACTTTGGGAGGAATTAATTTACAACGAGGAGTAACGCCCTTTGTAAAGAGGTGGCTCCAAAATCACAGATATGCCCATTGAAGGCCCGATTAGGGAATTCTTCACCTGAAAATGTGACGTTGAACGAGTTCAAGCTCTGCAAGCTTTCTAACATCCCCATGATGTGGCCTGCAAATATAACGCATGGTGTTATATCGGTAATTAAACCCCAACTGATCAAAGCGAATAAGTGAATTGGGGGGTATGATCGCAAGATGAATAAGAAATCACATGATTGGCAAAGGACGCAGTCTGAAGACGACTTTTTTCCTCACCACATCAATAAGTTCCACGGGTACATCAGTATTTGCATGACTGGTTTGTTGGTATTGCTCATCATTCTTCGTATTAGCGTGTGCAGATAGATTTCCGTCATCTTTTGATATTTTGAGAATTCCGAGTGGAGGATTCAGATCCTCGATTGTTCCCAGCAATCTTTGCGTCTTACTGATCAGCAAAGTGACACGACTGTCATCCACAGGGTCCAGTTCTATTCTGCCAAATCGCACGGCATCATGGAGATTAGCGGGGTCTCCATTTATTGTATCATCAGACAAATCGTCATTTCGGGGATCATTGAGCACACGAGGAAGTGGGAATTGTTCAAATAATTTTGCCTCTTCTGCCGTCAGCCCAGTTGGCACAACACGGGGCAAGTTGAGCTCGCCCTGTATCTCCAATAGCGCCAGCCCATGAGCAGTAGATATCACAGAGGGCAAGGGATCAGTGTCTTGAACTTCTTGAGTATTGTCTTCGGATCGCGTCTTATTGACCAGAGTCTGCGCGTCTTCGTAAGATACCACCTTGGACGGCATTATATTCTAAGTTCTTGGACCGTCTTTCGATAGAAACCCCAGTAAGCTGTAGTATGAAGAATCCTCACAATCCAAGCTTGATTCAGTGTGGACTTTCAGCGAAACATAAGGTTCTCGTGACATGACTTGTCTTGATTTGGACTGAATAAAATGCAATGCTAACAAAGCGCGTCAGTTAGTGAGCAGTCGCATACATCTTTGCACCAATCTGGAGATCAACAGTCTCTCAATGATGTCACACTATTTAGAGGCAAGCAAGTGAATATGCAGCTAGATAGATATTTAGTTTTGTGGGAATACTTATTTGTGTACTGTACACTTGATATTCCATTGAGATATATAGAAGTATGGGTATATTTTCATGGCCGTCCAAAAGTCGGTCCTTTGACTCGTACAAATTTGAGAAAAACCTGGAGCTACTGGCAAAGAAAATCACTGCAAATGAAAGGAAGCAGTCAACACTTTTGCAAAACCAGTCGTACTTGAAGCAAGCCAGTATTCTTCATCTAGGCACGATATATGTTGCGTATGTTGCATACCTATATCTGGTACGTGGATTTTCGCATTTGTTGCTCTTCGAGATCGCAATCATTGTCAGTGGCCCATTTGTGATTGGGGCAATATGGTTTTTGATTGGTCGCATTTACACGAAATTGATAGCAAGAAAGCAAAAGCATCTCGAGCTACTTAAGACTACACATCAGCAAAGGATAGAAGAGCTCAAGGAGGCCACCAATTTCGAGCACACAAATAGTCTTCTACAGAGGTTCGGTACAGGTGACGATTTGCAAGCCTTGGAACGAGAAGCAAAAGATATCATTACAAAGAGAAATGAGTACCTCAAGTTGATCCGCGAGGGTGATAGCCAGGGCGATGCTTTGAAGAAGCTGAAGCTGGATAAGGGAGCGGGTGATTCTAAGCGGGAATCTTTGTTCAACACTTTTGTGAATTCTTTACTGGGTGAGGATCAAATGGCTCCTCAGAACAGGCAAGCACTCATATGTATCCAGTGCTACGAGCATAATGGTCTGGCTTATCCTGGTCAGGATGCGCGATATGTGAAGTACGTGTGCCCTCATTGCGGCAAGCTCAACGGCGAGCAAGAGCCTGAGAAAATCCCGGCACTCAAAGACCTGCTAGAAGAGGAAAACAAGGAGCAAAAAGCAACGGAGCTGCCGCCACCTGCGGATGTGGATGCTGCTACGGAAAAGGTAGAGACAAAGCAGCAGTAATAATCTACACAAGATGATCCAATTTTACGTATCTTAACGAGTAACTAATATTTCAACAAAGATTGAGAAAGTAAAATTTTCAATTAAGACAATAATTAATTATATGAGTTTATTGATTGATTGACTTGATTTATTTGGTCAAAGCCATGATGGAGTTGACAATATCACCTTCATGTTCTTTGAGAGCCTTGACGGCTTTAGCTCTGGAGACACCGGTTTGCTCAACAATGAGATCAATATCACCTGATTCCAAACCGGACTCATCGACTTCACCGTCATCTTCAGCGTCATCAGCTTGTGGTTTATCTTCCAAGCTAGCGGCTTGCAAGTCGGCAGTGATGGAGGCTGGGTCCTTAGAGGCTTCAGCATCAGTACCGGCAGCACCGGCGGCAGAAGCAGCGTTAGTGGCGGCTTGGGCTTGAGCGATTCTTTGGTTCAAGTCTTCAACTTTAGCTTCACCAAAGACGACATAAGAACCGGCTGGAGATCTGTAAACTTCTGGGTTCTCAATGGCCAAGATGAGATTACCCTTTCTCTTGAAGGTAACTCTGGTGATGCCTTGGACTGGCTTCAAACCGAGCTTGAGAATGAGCTTTCTGGCTTTCTTTTCCTCCTTGGAGACGATGTTCACTTGGGCACCTTCTGGAATGCCGTGTTCGTGGTCATGGGCATGGTCGTGAGCATGGTCATGGTCATGGTCGTGATCATGGTGGTGGTCGTGGTGGTCGTGTACCTCTTCGGTGATTTCTTCGATCTTGGCAGACATTGTGTGTGATAAGTTTTGGTGTGATTGGATGTGCAAAGCAAGCTTAAGAACCACAGTACTCGCAGTGAACTTGTTTTCAACAAATTAGCCCTATAGGTGCGAATTTTTCAACCTCGTCGTCGACAATCCGCGGGAGTCTTTTCTGCCAACGCTTTCAAGTGCCGGTGTCCGGGTGTGTGGCGGCAGGTTTCTTTTGAGGAGCCGACCCCACAGCCCGTGCACGGGTGTTTTCCACCCTTGATTCTTGATCTTCGTTTCTACAAGGACAAGGCAAGGTCTCCACAAACCGCCCCGGGGTGCCTGTGGTGCACCGCTTGCCACGAGGAGGCTCAAAGGACCAGAGGCACTCAGACCGACTATAAAGAGGATGTCACGCCTCGTAGGCCCGCTGCAGCTGCTCAGCAGTGCCTGCAAGCGAGCTATTAGGGCTCCAATTCCAAGTGTCGCTAATATTCGTATGTGCCGCCGCGGCGGCACTGTTCAGCGAACGGGGGTTCGAAGCTACTCAGCAGGTAGACACACACGCCAAGTGAGCGCTGCTCACAGGGTGCCTTCAGCAGGTGTCATTGGCCTCATTGCTGTTGGAAGCTTTGCTGCGGGAGCGTTGGTAGCTGTCTGTTTTCTGCATGAAGAACCCACCACTACTGAGAAATCGACGCTCAAATTGGATGAATTGAGCCGACCTGAATACAACACTTCCAAGAGCGAGATCGAGCATGCAATTGAGCAATTGAGACGTAAATTACCTGCTGACGCAGTCACAGTCTCTGCGGGCGAGCTGGATTTCCATTCGAGAGACACCTCCAATTTCGTGCCTCCCTTAGATGATGAGCGCTCGTATTGCGTAGTGTACCCAAGTTCTACAGAAGAAGTAGCTGAAATCGCCAAAATAGCCCATGCAGCGAAGATTCCAATGATTCCATACTCGGGTGGTACAGCAATTGAGGGCCATTTCATACCCACCAGGAAGGGTATTTGCATCGATTTTAGTAGAATGAATAAGATTCTCTCCTTACACGAGCAAGATCTGGACGTTACCGTGCAGGCTGGTGTTGATTGGCAAGAATTAGCAAGCTACCTGGAGCCATACGGTTTACTATTTGGGCCCGACCCTGGACCAGGTGCTCTTATAGGAGGCATGGTGGCTACAAGCTGTTCTGGGACTAATGCTTCGAGATATGGAACCATGAAGGAAAATGTCCTTTCATTGACGGTCGTTTTAGCCGATGGTACCATCATAAAGACTAAACATAGGTCTCGTAAATCTTCGAATGGTTACAATTTGACCGGATTGTTCATTGGTAGTGAAGGCACATTGGGTATGGTAACTGAAGCAACATTAAAGCTCAATGTGGTTCCTAAAAAGGAAGTTATAGCCTTGATCAACTTCAAAGATATTAGAGATGCTACAAAAACAGTATCCGATTTGTTCAGACAAGGGTTACAACTAAATGCCGTTGAACTGATGGATGAGAAGCAAATGACAGCAATTGCTGAAACGGGTACAGGTGGCGATAGAGAGTATGCACCACATAATTTACTCTTGTTCAAGTTAGGAGGTTCATCCGATGCTGGTATAAAAGAGACTGTTGATATTGTCAGAAAAGTAGCGGAATCGAACAATGGGTTTAATCTTGAAGTCGCAGCAGATGAGGAGACTAAAGAAAATATTTGGCGGATCCGCAAAACCCTGTTATGGAACAGTTTGAATTGGGCAAGGACTAAATGGCCCAATGCTATCATTTTACCCACGGATGTTGCTGTCCCATTGTCTCACTTACCGGAGATGATTGCGCAGACAATGATCGAGATAGAGGAAGCCGGTCTCTTGGGTACAGCTGCTGGCCATGCGGGTGATGGAAATGTACATGTGTTGATCATCTTTCCTCCCGAAAAAGAAGCCGAGGCTCACAAAATCATTGATGGTATGTCTAGGAGAGCTATCCAACTAGAGGGCACCGTCAGTGGGGAGCATGGCATTGGGATGGCCAAGAGAGAGTTGTTGGAGTTGGAATTAGGTACAGAGAGTATAAATACTATGAGAAGGCTCAAGCTGGCGCTTGATCCTTTGAGACTTTTGAACCCGGATAAGATCTTCAGTATCGATCCGGAAGAAGATAGAAAAGTTCACTGACTCACTTAACGAGCAAGATTGTAATAATTTGTAACCACTATCATATAGATTCATGATAAAACTTCATGAAAAGTTTAAACAATTATAAGTAGAATTTGAGCGCTCAATCGCGAAAATGCGTATTTTTCATTACTGAGGTAAACAAAAATTTTGTGGGGGAGAAGTTGTAATTACAGATTTCTAAAAGCGTTTTGGTTCAAGAGTGTTTGATTGGGACCGATTATTGCATGACTGAAGACGAAGGTACCGGAAGTAAGCGGAAGCAAAACGGCTTTGAAGTTGGTACCGGCACAGGGCTGGCGTATCCTTCGAATCTCCTGAACATTTCAAGCAAGAGAGCTCGACAAGATGAGGATCCGTTGGAGGACTCCGAGCAACTGGATCATGATGATCTGGAGGACTACACAGACTCATCCATATCCATTAGCAGAGATATAAACGCAAGAATAGCAAGAGGAATAGCGAATGAAACGTCCAGCGTGGTGCAAGGGCCCATAGATCCCGTGTTTGGCCAGCGAAGAGCGTTTCCGGTGGCTATAGAGTTCGGTACAGAGAATGAAGATGTTACGGCTTATTTATCGCGTGTGCGATGGGAGGCACACGAACTGGACCAAGCAGCATTTGACGTGGACAACAAAGGGTCAGATACAGATCAGAGAAGCATCGCAAAAAGCTCGCACGAAATTCCCAGTCCCGCTCCCGCATCAGGGACCGAATCAGGACGAGTCAGCAAATGGAGAGAGCAGTTCATTGATTTCTTCGAAAACGAACGCTACGAGTTTGAAGTGTTTGCTCAAGAAAACCAAGAGTCCCTGGCGGAAAAGCAAGAAGATTTTGAAGTGCCGTCCAGTGCGCATCAGTGGAAACAGTACATTCTCAGCACACGCCCTACATCTGCCGTTCTGATACAGCTTCTCGACAAGCACCTGTACATACGGCTTGTGGTGTACTTCACCAAATGGCTGAGCACCAGTATTTCTGATACGTTCCTCGAGTGGGTGTTCCATCTGTTTCTCATATTGCCTGAGATCTTAGAGAGCAGCGACCTGGCGCTTGTGCGCAATCTGGCCAAAAAAGCGTGCAAATTACTGCGAGACGAGCTGGAGGACCAGACCAAAATCGTCCTCCACCAGATTATCGCAGTCGTCGGGGTATTTTATGGCCAACGTGACTTGCTGACCGACTCATACCTCCCTGACAGTGCTCTTCCAGCCCCAGACGCCGCCGCCGCTGCCTCTCACAGCACGGGCCAAACTCCAGACCAGATCTAACTAACTCACTGGAAAATGTCTTAAAAAAAAGTGGCTCTAAAACTGAAGAAAATTGCGTTTTTCTCCAAGGCGGTGAAATATCAGTTCTCGACTCGGGGGAAAAACGAAGGTGAGGCCTTCCACACCTCGAATATCTGGCAGCCCTGTATACTAGTAGTGATCGACGTATGCTACGTAATTTGCATTCAATACCATACAGTACATACACAAACAGACAAACAACATGGCCAGAGAAGTGATCCGTCCCGATTTAGTGAGACCGTAAGTATTGTGTGTTTTTTGCTCTGCCAATTCCGTGCAGTTTAGTTGTACTGACTCCGCCCACCTTTGCAGTTATGTCCATTCTCCCGTGAAGCCACGCAATCAAGTGACCAAATTTGCGTCCCAGAATCTTCCTATGGCCGCTATGTTCTTGAAGAGCAGGCCAATTTCATGGGCCAGTTTGGTTCTTGCCATCCAATCCTGGTTGAACGACCCAGCTTACAAAGCAGACGACGATAAATCCCCACCAGCTTCTTTCAGAATCGGTTTCGCTTTAGTGGCACTGGCTACATCATATATTGATATTTTATTGCCAGCTGCTAACACTAAAGCTCAGCTTGCAGAGAAAGCATTCAAGACTGCCACTGAAGTCGTTGCTGAAGCAACTGCCTAAGCATTTTAGTACATGAAAATCGAATTCACATGTATCAATCGAAAAGACACATCCATTCTATGTATTGTTTTTTTTTATATATATACAGTTATAATTAATAATTTTGACCGCTGGTTTTGCCATGTATGGTTTGTCTATGGTAAAGGTGTAGACGCTGCACTCACATCCGCTGAAGATACTCCATTATCGCCATTCAGTTTCTTCTTTTTCGTCGACGTCAACGGTAGAACTCTAGGCTTACGTTTGAGTGTCGTGGTTATAGTATGATCAAATTTGGAATTACATGTGGGACATCTTTCATCACTTGGAATGAGACTGAGGATGCATAAACATACACTGCAGACGTATCCTATATTTACCACTTTGTTCGTCAGGAAACAAGATGCTCGGAAATCAATATTTGAATTTGTCGGAAGCACAACGATTGGCCGAAGCATGGGGTCAATGAACAAGGCTGTTGTCAAATATTGTATGAGTCCTTGAGCATGATTCACCAAGATATACACTCCATTAGTGGTGTCAGTGGCTTGTTGAAGGAAACTTGAATCGACCCCTAGCTTGCATACATCAATGGAAACTTTCATTTTTTGAGCGGCAAAAATGCAATTCATCATTGAAATGTATGGTAAACTTAAGTCATCACTCACACTGACAACTAGTATCCGCGCTTTCAAAGAGTTAACACCATCTTGAATGCTAATTTTGTTGTAATATGCCAATGCAGAGGATATGGCACCCGCTAAGGTGCCTTTGAGTTTGCTGCCATTGGAAATTAATGACCGAAGTCCATCGGGTTCTTCTTGAATTAATTCAACTATCTCATCCACAACGGCTTCGTCTATATTCTGAAATTGCCTGTAAAGACCCCCTGCTACAAGGTTACCCGAAAGGTGCTTCTTCTGTTGGTCTTCTGACTCGTTGACGTGATGTTGACCTGGTTTGGGATAGAGTAAAACCGCACCTCGCGAATAACTATTAGCAACATATACCGCAACCTTGTTGGAACTATTGAGAGCGAGGTGTGAGTTCAGAGTGATCAGAAGCGCACTTATCACGTCCCTCAGCTTCGCCTGCTCAGAGATTTTCGCCCATTGCAAGGGATTGACGTCTAGTATCACCGTCAATAATGATGGGGTTTCGTCAACTTTGACAAACAGAGTTAGTATTCAATGTGCAGTTTGCTGCATTGAAAGCAGCGCAGCGAAGGATGTAACTTACCCCTATGGATATGGCTCGAGCTTTTGTCTTCATAGACCCTGTCAGCTATAGCATCCATCTCTAGTCAGCACAGGCGCACCGCAAGCAATAATAGCCCACGACATGGCTCAAATCATGATGTAAAATCTCTATATAGAACCTGATATTCTTCTCCATCTGGGGTCTTTCAACACCCGTGCACTTGTTTAAATTCTACTTACGTAATGCATTTTTCTTTTTACACAACCCTTTTTCAAGAAAATTTAGTTTGGGGAAGGCTCTAGAATAAAACCAGTAGACGCAGAGGCCCCGTTGCATGCGAATTAAACACTACTGATATAAAGAACACTCTGCTGAGCGTGATTTGGGATTCGGGAACGTATTTGAACCCAAGAGCACTGTTATTGGTAGACGGTTTACATATCAAAAAGATACGAAAGATTCAAGATGGAAAAATTGTTGAAGTGGTCGATAGCGAATCAATCTAACGATGAAGAGGTGAGGGCAAAGGCCGGAACTCCAGACCAGGAACTGCTGGCACAACTGTTCGGACAGGCAGTGGATGAGCCGACTCTGATGAAACAGAACATCGCTGCTGTTCTGCATGAAGAATCAACTTTGGAAAACAAGGAAATAGCGCTCGAAAACTTCGAGATGCTCATAGAGAATCTTGACAATGCCAACAATATTGAAAATTTGGAGCTTTGGAGCATTTTGATCGGATTGCTAGATGCGGATGAAGCAATAATCAGAAAGTTGGTGGCTTCTATAGTGGGAACTGCAGTGCAGAATAATCCTCAGAGTCAAGATGGGTTTCTCAAGCACGATGGAGGTGTCAAAAAATTGGTGGAGCTTGCCAGTACATCCTCAGAAAGAGACGTCCAATTCAAAGCGATTTACGCATTATCATCACTTACACGTCACAACGCCGATGCATACAAGAAATTTGATACAGCACAAGGATGGGATATCATCTCTCCCATTCTCAGCTCCCCCGAAGCCACTGATAAACTGAAATTGAGAACTCTATCTTTACTTTCTGCACTTTTGTCATCAGGAGTCGATGATGAAAAGCTGGAAAGAATCCAAACAGATAAAATTGTCAAGAGCGCTCTTGTGTCACTGAGAAGTGATGGACATATTGGTTGCATAGATACCACCCTGAGTTTGCTAAGTCAACTGGTTGCTGCTCATTATAAATTCGACGACTCTGAAGTGTCGGAACTAATTGAACGCCTGAAAGATCTGGAAAAGATCAAAGACCAACTCTCATCTGAGGATTTACAATTATTAAAGTCAGTAGCAAATGCTTCTTAGGTTCGTATACCTCTAACTTTTGGGTACCTATACCCTTATCTCTGTTATTACTAACACAATCCTTTAATATAGGTCTTTCGCAAAAATACATTTTGTCAAATCGCTGAAGAAGAAATGAGGTCTCTTAACCAATCTTATATACATATAAATAATATTTGTTCAATACAATTGTAGACTTTTCAGTCTTCGAGGAAAGTATCTGGGTCTGTTGCTGTGAACAAATTTTGCAAGATCTGAGCAACGTTTGACCTCACGAGTGCCGACCCATCTTTGTCCACAAGACTTTCACCATTTTGCAGTGCACGAGCTAGAGATGGAAGCGTTTCGTATTTTTTCCCCAAAGTTGCAGAAACTGATGTGGTCACGAATTTAAATTGATTCAAAGCTTGCAAATATGTGTCGAAAGGGTCTGACCCAGATTTAATGGTTCCTATATTACAAAACTCAGCTGAGAGCTGGGTTTTATTCACATAATTCGTAGCAATAGTGTAAGCAAACGATTTGATCCAAAAACAGAGCTCTTTGGAGCTCTTCACTGGAAACACATGCACGGCCAAGAAGATCTCCAATTCTGTCAATCTGTTGTGTATTTCATCCTCATCAATCCCATCAGATGAGTCATTATCGTTACCTCCATCTTTCTGTTTTTGCTTCCGTGGCGGCTGAGAACTGCTCAATTGCTGGGAGCCACTCAATTGCTGCATCACGGATCGTTTGTACTGCCGATTCGAAGCATTTCTCATCTTTTGGAGATAGGATTCCAAGCCATTAACAACTATAACAATCTGACAATGAGGGTACATGGCCTTCGTTTTATTGACAGTGTCAGAAACCTCTGATGATCGAAGAGCTCTGGCGAGCTCGTTCGCTTCGTAGTAGAGCATGATAGTTCTCTCCGTAGCAGTGTATGGCGGTACCGGAACAAAAATACCCTTTGAGCGGTGATATTCTTCAGTCACGTTCCGTAAGAATAGTATGAGAGGTACTGAATCGTCTTGGTGTTGCGTGATAGTTAAAGGTTCGAACTCAGAATACCCGGCATCATCATAAAGCTTGTTGTGCAAAAGAGGCGGGAATGAAACTTTGATCTGCGAAATATATTCATCTTTCGAACGAGTGGATTTGTTGGCCTTCTTCAGGGTTTCTTTGTCTGCCTGTTCCAAGAAGCGTTCCAACTGTTCATCAGAATGTCGATTTGAGACAGAATGACTAGCGGAAAATAGCCTGGGAGCAGGTTTCTCGTGCGTCTCAAAGTCTGCTAAAAGATTAGCGCCTGATGGACCGAAAACGGCGCTCTTTGTCGATCCAAATACAGTCTCTGAGCTCTTACTGCTTGCTTCGTTTTGCTCCAGAGTCTTGTTGGGGCGAATTCCCAATTCAAAAGACAAGCTGGAGAGAAAGGAGCTTTGGGTGTCATCAATAGGGTCGCTGATTTCTCGTTTGTTCTTCTTACGGATTGGAGACGATGACCTGTATGAGCTGCTCCGTGTATATGACCTTTTAGGGGAGCTGTGAGTCGGAGTTGACATATGCAACACACGCTTCTGTGAGAATGACTTTTCCGTAGTATGTGATTTGGTTTTGCGATCAGTTGTGGTTGTTATGGGGCTCGTGGATTTGTGAATCACTTCTTCGTCTCTGTTCTTGAACAGGAAGAAATCATCATCTTCACTGTTCGAAGAGTAGTAGCCCAAATCGCTAGACGCTTCCTTACTTGGAACTTTTGCTGGTGACGAAGGAATATGTTTGTGTGAAACTTCATCTTCCACCGTTTTGGTGGACTCAATATGTTCATTTCCAGTTGACACCACAATGGGTCGGCTCACAATATTCTCTTTTTGGCTGTCCGGAGAATCACTATTTACAGGAGTTAAACCAGCATAAGGAAGTTCCCCGTTATGAACATTGCCACCTTTGTTCCGTCGACTTGGTGAGCTATGTATCGCTTGCCTCGATGGAGTTTCGTGCGAAAGACGAGTTCGTGAGATTGCAGGTTTTGAGATGAGTTTCGGCGAGGAGAATTCGGAACTTGCAAAAGATGATCTCCTTTTATTACTATGTGTGTCGAGATTGTTTCGAGATTCTTGTATGACTATCGAATCGTCCGCACTGGATTCGTTGTCTAGATCAATTCTGAAATATGGGGAAAAGTCAGTTGTCAATTCAAATCGACAATAATTAATGCCTACGTCAACATACCTTTCTATTGTCAGCTGTTGCCGAGACACACTCTCATGGTCATGATCATCCGATAAGATGTATATAACTTCGGATTCCATGCCAAGTTTGCCTCACGGGTCCCTTCTCACAGTATCAGTAGGTTATTATTACCCATGTATACCATTTAATCCCCACGAAATATTCAAATCAAAACTTTACCTCTTTAAATTTCCACTTTCGCGTCGCGACTATTTACGTTTTATTTATTTATTACTCTTTATAGAATGTGGGCTCCTCTTTATGAAGTAGATAATGAAGCAAATTCAGCCTCTAGTTTCTTGATTGTATCACCGTATCGTTTACTTGCAGAGTATGATGAAGTACGAATATTGAGACTTTTAGCCAGACTTTCACTGTATATCAGTCTCACGAGGTTTTTACTTTCTTCTAAAGTGTAGTCATTCTCGGATCCATCCTTCACCCGCTCCACAATGCCTTTCTCTGAAGATTTGAATAATTCAAAATATCCAATACTTCTTGAGAAGTTGACATCACTTGGAGACTCAACAACATTACGGAACATCTGCTGGATGACTCTAATGTTGACAAATAATCTCGTGACACCGTATTGATTCAATTTGATAATCCTACGGGACTGGGAAACAAAGAGGCGATCTATTAAGTAAGGAAGTCCAGCAAGAGTGGTATTAGGAGAATCTGGAGGCAAATTTGAATTGAACAAACTTTGAATCGTCACAACGTCCCTGTTCAGATTTGCCACCTCGAGGTCAATATCCTCCGACTCGTGATTGGGCAGCCAAATGTCTTTGGACAGCAGTTTTGTAATATGCCAAACAGTCTTCAACCGCAGGCTGTATCTTAAAACTAACTCCACCTTTGTAGCGATCTGCGTCAGCTCAGCCACAATGTTATCAAATTTTTCTGTAGTAATCTCATCTAGGGCGAGGTAAGTTGTTGTTTCAAGATCTCCAAATTGAGAGCCACCAGTGAGACCCGAATCGAGGAATCGCCATTTATCTTTCAATCCATTGATACTTGTTGGAGATCTAGCAAGTGGACTCACTACCCTCTTCAATGCGGGCAACCAACTTAAAATCTGCCTCAGTCTTCCAAGTAATACCACAAGAGCTGGAATTTTCTCATAATCCAGAATATTCTGTTGGCCTATCTTATCGAAAATCTTCTCACTATCACGCAAAAGCAAACGTGTTTCTTGGGCTATTAATGTAGACTTATCTCCAACACCAAGAACAATATTAGTAGAGATGGATGCTAATTCTTGGTCGTGGAACCAATATGCTAAAGGCGAGGAGTCAGCGGCCTGTAAAAGATCGGATGACACTATTTCTTCGAACTTAAACTTTACCAATGACGCGAGCTTGTTCAAAACACGTAATGTTGGCTCCACGAATGGCTCTCTGTAATATAAAGACGCATTCAGTGTTTCCAAAACCGTGACAAAGAAAGCTTGAATTGAGCGTATTCCTTCTGAACCCTTAGAGCTATCTTCTTTCCAGGTAGAGTTGAACACGACAGTAAAATGGTGAAGAAGAGTACTTTCAAGTTGAGACAAAAATACTATGTTCATGAAGTGATCGAAGAAGACAAGTGGTGACTCCTTAATATCACTTAACTGTGAGGGGAAAGCAAGATTGGCGCTTCCGACGAATGACAAGAAATGCTCCAAAATCACACTCATGTTCAATATATTAGCATGAACCAATGTACCTCTTTTCCTATAATTATCGTGATCCATAAAAAGGGAATGAGACGCTGAATGGCTCGAATCCCCTGGAAACAATTCCTCCAATATTGAATCAAAATGTGAATCAGACTGGCTAAAGTTCACTTTTGTGAATTGGAAGACAGAATCGGAACGTGTGTTATTCGAAGCTTTCATCCAAAGTTTGTTTTCGACACTGGAAATATCAGATTCTGTTTCGAGGACCCTCTCATCTACGATATAATTGTACAAAATGGAACTTATTTCCCTCTCCAGTCTTTTCCAAAATGAAGCGAAATCATACTTTACAGACTGATTATCACGCGAAGAGAGCTTTTGCACAATTGAAAAGACGGCAGTATGACACTGAAAAGTATAAGCACAACTTGCAAACAATGTTGAAAATAAATCATGCAAAATAGATTCATTGATCGTGCCTCTCAGAGTGGACACAACATCAGTGAATGATTCTGAACCCGCAGCGCCCGCCGACCTGGTAGCCGATGCAAATTGCAGTTGGTCTGGATATTTGATTCTAACCTCCTCAATTGACCTACTGAACAGTTGTTGGATCTCTGATCCTGATCGCTCGACTAATAACTGTAGGGCCTCTGGCAGTTTATGCAGTTCTTTGATTACTTCCAAATTCCGCTTTAGTAGTCCAAAGTGCGAGGAGTCAGAACCAGGTGAAAATCCACCACTTTCACCATCCAGCTCCTGAAGGAATTGCGAAAGAGGATCATTCGTTACCCGAGCAACATCATCCAAATCGGACGCATTCAAATCCGTGAGCTTTTGCCGTACTTTGCCGTCAAATAGAGACCTCGCTGCGCTCGATGATTTCGAATAACAAATACCATTGATCTCTTCTATTATGGAATCAAATAGATTTTGGGACTGTATTTCCAAGTCTTGGCGAAGCGATTCGAGAGCGGGCAAGTGCCATAACTTAAACTCTTCAGCCGACTTTCTAACCTCCACTAACAGCTCTTTGGCCTTTGCGAATTCTTTCTCGCTGACAAAAGTATCTATGTTCTCAATGGATGTTTTCGCATGGTCTATAGCTTCTAACACTTCAATAGTATCAGAGTTCAGCTTTGCCCTATGCTTCAATTCGGCGAGAACGGCCTGAGGCTGCTGGAAATTTGTGTCAGCTTTCTTCAGATTGTCCCTTATACTACGCAGGATATTTTGCGAATCTGATAGAGCTTCCGTAGTGATTGCGTAAGATCCGATACTTTCATTGAAGGCATCATAGTGAACATTGACTGAGGCCTTGATTGTCTTCGTAAATTCTTCCTTCAATTGGAGGAAAGCAGGCAACTTGTGGGCGGCACCAACTGATGAATTATCGAGCAATAATGCAGCTATTTCCAGCGAATTGCAATCATTCTTTGTCAACTCTGGCCATTCTTCAGCTATAACTTCTGTGAGCTGTTCCAGTTCGTCCAGAACGCGTGCCATCTTCTGGGCGGACAATTGAACTTCAATACACGGGAGACTGCAGCTCAGACACTTGAGGATAGTCTGAGATCTGGACACTGGACACTAAGTTAGCAGGACAGGACTGATTATTAGAAAACAATGCCCCAGCCCTGGTATATATGACCTTTGGATTCTTCAGATCAAACACGATGATCTCTCCAATTCTTGCTTTCGCGACATTACACTAGAGTCGATTATTGTATAGTGATTATTACGTAAGCTAGCATAAACGTCACAAATAGTGCACCAGGTAGACCAGACCACATTCACCTAAACACAGAGATCACACCTCCTCTATCAGCAGACACAACGATGTCGTATGGTCTATGGAGCACAATGATATCGGTCAAGATATCGTGATGATTTTTGAAATCATTTTGTTGCTCTTGGGAAAGCAATGAAGTGCGCGTCCTGAAACCTTTGGCCACGGGGTAGGTCTCAGAATCTTTCGGTTGGCTTCTCTCATTGATGAATGCGAGATTTGCATTTATTTGAGTGGCAGAGAACACAGAGACATCTGAGACTTTTTGCCCAGCTAACACTCTAGATGCCTCGGGGTTTATCAAGTTCCACTGTATAATCTTAGCGGACGAAGTAGCAGATATGAGATACATTGAGTTTTTTTGAGAGTTTGGCGAAGAGTGGTCGATTGCAAGTGCAGTAGAGCTTTTATCGCTGCCATCTGTTGTGGTATCTGGCAAGGAAAGTGCTTGTAGCTCTAACTCGAAGTCTGTTTCCGGTATGTCAACCAGAGAATACGTTTCGATTGTGGATGTTGCTGATGAAGAACAGTAGATTTGTCTGCTTTGGAGTTTGGAAACATCTATGACGGTGATATCAGAGAGGCCCGTACCACCAGCAACGGCCACGAATCTATCTTTTCTTCTATTGATGGCAAACGACGATGGTAAATTTTTCATTTGTCTTATTGGTGCCTTAGCGTTTTTGAATCTGACAGCTCGAAGATGAACTTCAAAATTGAAATCCCACAAATCCAGCGCACCTTTAGAAGTTCCAATTAAAATCCACGCCTGCTTAGGGTCAACGACAAAATCTACAGGAACGCCATGCAAGAGGGAGTTCTGTAAAACAGTTGCTCTGGTCATGGTTCTGATATCCACGCTGATCAGCTTGCATGAAGGAGTAATGAATATCAAGTATGGTTTCTCTGTGGAGAGTGAAAACTTCACTTTTAGAGCATACGAGTCCTTCTTGTCAACTTGATAATCACGGAGTAGAATCAAATTGATACCTTGTGAACCATGTGGATGATGACCCAACCGCTCTTGCTTAGAATTGAACTTCACTCTGTAGATTTGGATAGCCCCGTTCTTAGTGGCAACGGCAAAACAATCGCGATCCTGCATGAAAGCTATTGACTTGATTGGAGAGTTCAACGAGAGTGACAAAGCCGGGGATCCAGTAACGTTGGTTTCTAAGCGAAGGGCATCCCAAATTTTAAGGTCACCTTGCTCATCTCCACTGATAAAATAAGAGCTGTCAGGAGATGCAGCCAATGCATTGATAGATGATTTGTGATCTATTAATTGCGCTACAAGAACTCCTCCTTGTTTCGAATGGCCCTTTGTTGAAGAATCCCCTGCAAACGCATCGAAGGACAGATTACTCGAACTTGCATCACTTGTGCCATTCACATCATTTGCATTTCCATTAGTGGTTGTATTGATTGTTTCTCCAAATTCGATATAATCATCCAAAGTTGGTTCAAAAGTCATACTATCAAGAAAATTCAAAATATATGAGTTAGTACCAGTGTAACTGTGCTTGACAGTTGTTTTAAGCTGCTGTACTCGAATTAACTCTTTCGGTTCAATGATGTCTTCGACTACGGCAACATTGTGGTCTGTGGTTGCCAGGCTACTGGCAGTTTCACCACGCACAGTCTCCTCATTGGTCAATGTCGATGGTAATGCTTTCACGGAAACTGACTCACCCCCAATACCTAGAAGAGCATCGGCTTTACCAATTGGAACTGCACCAGGAGCATTTTGTGCTACAGTTGGCAGACTTCCAACAGCTGTAGCTTGTTCCTGTTGCGTCTTCCCATTTCCTGCAGTATCATTCGTATCGGTTATGGGTTTAGTGAGAAACTCTGATTTCCGAACAATGTCCAAGAACACAGTTCTGGGCAGAACATTCATCTTTTGTAGATCTCCAAATTCGAATGACAAGTTTCCATTGGCATTGAGTGAAGAAGGTATGGAAGAAGATTGGGTCTTACTGGTTCGGTTTTGCAATCTAGCTACTCTAAAAATGTAACTTCTAAGTGTGGCGACTTTCCAAATCTCTTTGGGATCTAGTCCTGCTGCTCTCAATCTTGCCACATACTTGGCATCTTCTTGTGGTGATAGAGGAACTTCAGAATTGCTAACCACAACTGCATCTTCAATACCTTCCCTATGATACTTAAAGGTTGACTGCGATTCTGATGGATAAATTTTCTTGACAAGGAAATAGATATCTGTGCCACCGAATGAAGAAAGGTCTCTTGCCTTCTCAAATCTTTTCCAAAAAAGAGTCTTATCTGCATTCAACGACCAATTAATAGCTAAATTGTAAACAGCCCTTGATATAGGTTTATGCGTCGAGATATACAGAGATTCCCAAGAGAAATCACTCACTTCACATTGCAAGAACGGCCTCACAAAAGGATACAAGACACAGTATAATTCCGCCAAAGAGACCGTCTTTGCTACCGTTACGAGCAATGCAAGTGTGGCTCGCCGTATCCATTCATTAGGATGCAATAATAGTTTAACTGACAATTGCAAAAAATCCCAAATGTACCGTTTCCTAACAAGACCGAGCTTATTCAATTTATCAAAAACTTTGATGACATTAACAGCAACCAATTCATCACCGTCGCTCAATAATTGGACCAATAAAGGTAATATGTATTGTTCTAAACTGGTCGTACCAACAAAGATGGCTATTCCTATAACACTCTCGACGAAAGCGAGCCTGATTTGCGGGTTTCTGTCATTCAGATATGTGATTAAATGACTCAAGATGACATCGTTTGTCTTTTCCTTGCCAAAAAATGAGCACAAAAGAGTGATATTTTTCAAAAGACTGATCCTGACAAAAGGATCCGGATCTGTCAGAATTTGAATAGTCATGGATTCAAACTCGTCCATGATTCCCGATAATGACACTTCGAAAACAGATCTAGTGGTCATTGCACTATTCTCGGTTTCTGGGTCTGGAGCTGCTATTGGTTTCAATTCAACATGTTTCTCGAGCAAAGTTGCCATTTGGGTGAACTTCTCGGATATACGAGCAAGGTAAGGCAAACATCCGGCAAAAACAGCTCTTGAGTAATTTTTAGAATCAGGTGTTCCCCCATTAGATGTGGTTGTTTGTGGTAATTGGGCTGCATTGATGGTTTCTGATCCACCATAGCTGGAATAAGCGCGTCTTAGAAAGCCTTGCAACTTCGGAAGAATGTACTCAGGGAAGAGATAAACGTTGACTGAGGTTATTGTGTCAACGAGATGTAATAATTGTGTCAATGATCTCAATGCAGCACTTTGAACATCTTCACTGGGGTCATCAAGCATATATGTTAAGTAAGGTAAGCAACGATCCAGTTTTGCTTCATCATGTAATTGTTCAGCGAACGCTAGGATCAAACCACAAGCTTGTACTCGGAATGATGAATGTGTGGTGTTTCTCACACTATGAAGAACGATAGATAACAACACAAGAGAAGCACAGTCTGAATTATTCTTTGGTTCGTTACCACGAAATATTCTAGACGTCGATTGTGGAACATGATTCTTCATACCAGGCAAATTTAGTCTCATTGGGAAAAACGTTCCATTTTCGGGTCGTATATTTGATTCATTATCTTCATAATGTCCGTCTTCTTGTTCTTCTGGAGTACTTGAATAAGAGTTCCTGAACCCTAGATACAGAGATATTTTGTCGAAATCTGTTACTAATTGAGAAATTCTATTATCACATTCTTGAAATTTATTAGAAGTCCCTGTGAAGTGATCTGCAGTGGACAATTTTGCCACATATGAATGTAGAAAAGTGTAGAAATGATCAGGGAATATGATTTTGCGATACTCGGTCAAATATTCTTGAGCACTGAGTCTTTTTGTAGGATCCAAATTGATCATGCTTTGTATCATTTTGCGAATGTTAGAGTCATCAATTGCATCTAAATTGGGTGTATATTCATTCTTGCGATATTTGAATAACTGTGGTAATGAGAATATGGGCATACCTTCAGAATAAAGTTCGGCTACAACACAACCTATACTGAAGATATCCATTGCTTGTGTGAGTTGGCTTTCCTCCCAATGAACTCCATCTGCTTGTTCAGCTGTAAGAAATCTTTCTGGTGCTAGGTAACAACTATGACGTTGACTTGTATCGAAGTAAAAAGAGAATTGCGAAGGGTTGTTTTCTGGGAGATATGTGGGCTTGAAATTGGCGAAATCACTGATAAGTACCCAGTCCCATGAAGTTGTTAGAATATTTTCCGTCTTGAGATCACCATGAAACACGCCTTTCTGGTGACATTTTGACAGCGCTGTCAGAAGTTGATAGACGATCCATTTTTTTTCGATGTTCTCAAGAAATGGCCGTATCGATATTCTGTCGTACAAATTGTTTCGTACGAATGGCCGTATGAGATAACCAGCTCGTGAAGATTCAATGACAGATGTGAACGGAAGCACATTTGGCACACCCCTCAAGTCTCTGTTAATCTTGTTTAGCTTTTCTGCCCAATACGAGAGATCAACACCACTTCGAGCACTGTTGATCTTCCGCCGAAGGGCTTCATCGCTGAGCGTGGAGGTTTTACCTTGTGCTGAAGATGATGTTGTGGAAGGCAATGAAAGTGGACCTGTTGCCGTTGTTGCTGCGACTGCTATCGCTGCTGCTGATGTTGCTGCAGTTGTCGCCGCCCCCGGTGCAGATTGCGGCAGTGATGATGCGTTTGCTGCATCATTATATGTGAGAGATGTGTTGGTGAAAGTGGATGCGACTTCTGTGTTGCCTGGTTTAATGAGTAGTTTCACCACGACCGATCCTTCAGGGTCCAGGCATTTGATGGTCTTCAAGAATCGGGACGATCCAAGAGGCTTCGAGTACTGGATATCGCTGAGGTAGTCGTCTATGTAAGCCGAGATAGCAATGGTCTGCGCCGTCGGCGTGAGCAGCGACAATTCGGCACCCATAGTTGCGCCGATGTGATCTATCCTGTGCGACCCAGTGGACTACGAAACGTCTAATCTAACCATCTTCAATACATGTATGTATCTACTACAACCCTCGCTTGTTTGGTAAGTAATCGTCTTGCACAGCCGCGAAGCGAGGCAAAATAAAATAAAAAAGCCCATTCTGTATTTGACAATTTGTGGGGAAATTAACTGTTTCACTCAACACTTTTAAAATATATAATATGTATGCGGTATTCAGATATATGATTTGTATCTGTACTCCCTTCGGGCTTGTTTGAAAGCTTCCACCTCGTCGGCAAGAACCTTCTTGAAGTCTTCGAGGGACTGTGCTTGCCATTCGAAGCTGAAATCGAATTTCTCCTGAGACACGGCTTCTTCATCGATGTTTCGAACTCTGGCTTGGAAAGGATGTTCAAAACACTGTTCAACGGTGTATCTCCTTGTTGGGTCCCAGATTAACAAATGGGATAATAAATCTCGTGCACTTTCACTAGCGTAGGGGTACACGATTTGCCAATCGATTTTCTCATAAGTTGGTTTTCCAGGTCCAAAAATCTCACTTGCCGCTGCTGATGAATAAGAATTTACGAATTCTCTACTTGGAGTACCCAATATCTTCAAAATTTCATTCAATTGATGGGTCTGGTCTGATCCGAGGAAAATTGGTCTCCTGCCGTACATCTCGGCAAGTATGCAACCTATCGCCCACATATCAATGGCTTTACCGTAATTCTTACGAGAAAGCATCAATTCGGGAGCACGATACCATCTTGTTGCCACATAATTAGTAATTATACTGGACTTGTGTCTGAAATTCATGTATTTATCCGATATGCCTCTTGAAAGGCCAAAATCACAGACTTTCAAGATTCCTTGTGGACTGACCAGAATGTTGCCTGGTTTTAAATCTCTATGGATGACATCTGCAGAATGGATGTATTTCACTGCACACAAGATTTGGTTTAAAAAACATTGAATATGGAATTCACTGAATTGGATCGACGAATGGATAATACGTGCGAAATCGTAGTCCAACAACTCTTGGAAACAATAGAGTCCATCATAAGGTTTCATATAAACGATATCCAAATCAATCAATCCAATAATATTTTTGTGTCCACTAAAGAAGTTCAGTAGTTTTAATTCTCTTACTGCTCTTTTTAACAAAACACTCTTATTAAATATTCCATGCACTTTCTTGATTGCCAATTTGACTTCTTTGTCCTTTGAGCTCAAGTCCACTGCTGAACAAACCGTACCATACGATCCTCTACCTAGCACTTCTTTTAGTTGGTATCGAGAATCAATGTAGAAATTCGCCTGTTCGTAAACCACATGTCGAGAATGGTGTGGGTGCTGCGGTGGTTGGGGCTGCTGGGGCTCTTTCTTGTCCTGTGGCTTCTTGTTCCACGAGCCATAGGACTCGTTGGCCTCGTCTAATGCAATCTGCCATGGATTCATGGTGTTGTAGTATGACTCTCGACCCTAAGCGCTGGCATCGTTTAAAATGCTGTCAATATATTTTTGTATTTTGTGACTTTCAAGTAAGAAAATTAAAATTGCGCGCCCTGTAATTTCTTCTCTGTATAGCACTAATTGAATACCGAGAAGAAACATAAACATATCTATATGTATGTATTTAGAAAAAAAAAAGTGATAATAAAAAACAAGTGTAATTCAATCTATAGGAAGTGAATATCACTGATAATCATAACTAGAGAAACAACCCCCATCTGGGATGTGAGCTAGTTCTAATTGTTGAAATTTGTCCGAACATTTATGGAAATATAGCCCTGATATTGATCCTGTTAATTGATTGAAGCAAACATAATAAAATCCAGCAAAGGATGCTCCCCTGATATCCTTTACCTGAGCATCAGGTACTAGAAATACTTCTTTCCATCTCATGTAAAGAAATTCATTATTGAGGTAATTATCATAAATTTTACCATTTGCACTATCATCCACACTATCAAAATCCAAATTCCTCCAACTTGGGAATCTTCCCCAATGTTGTAAATCATTTCTCTTATTAGAGCCCCATGAATCATTAGCAGTGTAGAAAGAATATCTTGGACCGACAATCTCCGCTTTGAAGAAAGTAGTTATTTCCGGATGGGTTTCTGTGAGTCCATGAATGGTTAAAAATCCACAGAGATGCGATTTTTCAAGATCAACTTCTTTAAGATCGACTCTAACTTCATATGTCGATCTACCAGATTGTTGGGATCCAATGAATGAAGAGTTTGGTTTGAGAATGGAGGAGGTTCTTGATCTATAATTCCTAGTGAAGAAATCCGATGTGAGGTGTGTAGTTTGATATTTCACATCTGTGAATTCTATGAACTTATTTTGGTGTTTGCGTTGTTGCTGGAGTAGTAAATTTTGAGCTCGCTGCTGATGTGACAAGAGTTGATCGAACTCGTTCTGAGACTTGACAGGGGAACTGGTGGTATCATGAGTGTTGTTTCCAGGATGAGATGAATTATCAGCATGTAGTAAATGGTCTGATCTAGTATCTAAGTCATTAAGCGCATTATCGTAATTTCCATTTGTGCGTCTACTGTTTTCTTGCTGTCGGATATGCTCTTTAAGTATGTCTATTCTGCTTGTGTGATCTGTAGATGCGGCTTCATCAGAGCCAGAGGTCTGAGTAGGGTTATCGCCACTGGGTCCAAGGGGTCCCAGGGACGATGGCTCAATAGAAAGGTCCAGAGGAGTCTGTTGGCCCACCGAGCTGGGTAAAACCGAGATTGCCGATGACGCAGAGTGGCCAGAGGCCACAGCGGAAGGGTTCAAATTTGGCGAGTTTGGCGTGGGCATTTCCTTACGGGTGTCTCTATGTGTATATGTGTGCGCACTTGCCTATGGGAAATCAAAGACCAAATAAATTAGGAACGAAAATTGGTAGTAACCGTGGGGCTAAAGAAGGGGAAACAAGGAGATCTGAGCCGTTTCGCTGGGGACGTGTACGAGTGAGAGTGTGGGAGAGAGAGAAGCTTCAGGGGCTTGAGTGGACTTGAGGTGCTTATGCGTCTGCGAAGGGTATCACGGCGTGAGGGTGCAAGTAGCAAGAAGCAAGAAACTTACTTGAGTTTGAAGTAGAAACTGAGATCAAACAGAAATAAGTACGTTGTGTGTGGACTGTATGGAGTGTATAGTAGAAGCGATGATTCCCTGTTTTTTCCCCTTGCTTCGCTTTTCTTTTGTTTTTTTTTTGACTCACAGGCTCTTTTCCCCTTTCTCTTTTCTTTTGCGTTGACGGGGAGTCACGTGACGCAGGCTTCGGCGATCGCGTGGGTCTTGCCCCGGCTGGTGGGGTTAAGGTCGGGGGTTTGGGTTTGGCAGCATGGGCGACGCCAGAGGGCAGAGGGAAATGAGCATGGGCTGGTGTATTACCAGGTACACCAGGTGCTACGCGCACACCGTGATGCGCACCGGGGGCCACACGGCGAGGATCACAATTGCTTGTGCAGACACCCACAGCACAGCAGTGTAGATACACATATAGATAAGCCGGAAGCTGGCAGCCGCTCAGGCAGCCGCGAAAAGAGGGCCCACAGAAAAGAAAAATTGTTCAGCCGTTTGAAAAATTTCAGCGGAGTTGCATGGAGATAGAGGTGGAATAGACCAGACTCGCAAGAGAGGAGCCACCGCAGGTAGACGACAGAATGGCGCAGGAGGTGCAGGCAGACGATCCCAATAGAGTGGCAAAGGACTTGTTCGCCGGTACCGCGGGTGGTATAGCGCAGGTGCTGACGGGTCAGCCGTTCGACACGACAAAAGTGAGGCTGCAAAGCGCCCCAAAGGGCAAATACACAGGTCCCTTGGACGTTGTCAAGCAGTTGGTCAAGAACGAAGGACCCGCAGCTTTCTACAAAGGTACTTTGACCCCCTTAGTCGGTGTGGGTGCTTGTGTCTCGGTTCAATTCGGGGTTAACGAGTACCTCAAGCGTATCTTCACCCAGATCAACAAAGACGATGCCCCATTGACTTCATTACAATTTTTCATTAGTGGTTCTGCTGCTGGGTTCGCCAATGGGTTCATCGCATCTCCTATCGAGCACGTGAGAATCAGGTTGCAGACCCAGACAAACGCGCAGTTCAAAGGACCCTTGGACGTCATCAAGACACTGGGTTTCAAGAGACTCTACCAAGGTCTCGTGCCAACACTGGTAAGAGAGTCTCTTGGTATGGGAGCCTATTTTGCAACTTATGAAGCCCTGGTTAAACAAGAAACAGATTCCAAGCTTATAAAAAGGTCCCAGGTGGAATCATGGAGACTGTGCGTCTTTGGAGGTTTAGCCGGGTACGCAATGTGGTTCACCGTTTACCCTATAGATGTTGTCAAATCTTTATTACAAACCGATGATTTAAAATCTCCTAAATTTAATAACAGTCCATTCAAAGTGATTCAGTTCATATTGAAAGAAAATGGTATAAAAGGTTTTTTCAAAGGTTTTGCACCTACAATCTTAAGAGCTGCACCAGCAAACGCCGCTACATTCTTAGCATTTGAACAAACCCTTAGATTAATAAACTAAGCTTCAAAATTCAAATTAATTAATTAATATAGAGCAGTAGATAGATAATTATCAACATATTCAGTACTCTTTTCGAGTTCTTCATCATTGACTTCATTTTCATCTTCTAATCTTCTTAAAAGGTAATCAACTTCGACTTTCTTGGTTAATGTAATAACAAAATCTTTGTAAATTTTAGCAATAGTTTCTGGTTTTACTTTTGATTGAGCATGTTGTGAATATTTTAAAGATGGATCAGTTCCATAGGCTTTACCCTTTTCAATGAGTCTTTCCAAGATTTTGGCCTCAACTTGCGAGTCCGTTATCGCTTCTTCTATCCCTTCAATGTCTCTTTGTTTGATCAATTTCGTGTATTTACTTCTTTCTTGCTGGAATTTGACCTCAGCGACAAACTTACCAAAATGAATTCTGCGGCTTAATGCCTGCAAGACTTCTATATCTGCCAGCCCAGTACTGCCCAAGTTCTCCGGTTGTTCTCCCGAGCCAGCACTGATCAAGGGAACGATCTTCTTGATGTAGTGGTCCTTGATCTCATCATTCACTGTAACTTCGTCCGAATAAGACGCTAAAATCTTGGGGTAATTGATGGGTGGCAAGAAAGATTTGGGGATTTTATCTGGGAAAAAGGGTGTTTCATCAGGTGCTTCGAATCGACGTGCTTGACTTTCAATCTTTTCACGCTCCAATAACAACCAGTCCAATAATGACCCATCGAAATTGGGGATTGGGAAATAATTGGATTTGTACACACTGGGACTTTGATAGAATTGCGACCGCTCGATGAAATTGAAAACAATGGTGTCTTCCATACGAATCAACGCATCTCGAATATTGGGCAAGTTAAGCACCGTCTTTGGTTTCAAAAAATCCATCTTTGCCTCTCCCAATTCAAAGGAATTTGCCTAGATGTTCTGATTGTTTCTTTATCTTTTTATCTCTATGTTTGAAATAGCCTTTTTCTTTGGCGAGCCCACAGAAGGAGAAAAATAAGAGACGAACAAATGAGGAACGAAATTTGGTGTTGAAATTCTTCCCCGCGCTTATGGGGTCGATAGGCTTTCTTATATATGTGTACATGTATGTATAAATGCGAGTAGTATGGGGCGTTATTTATCGTGATTGCTGTTGTGGTCGTTGTCGTGGCGGTGATCGTTGTCGACAGTCACCGGGGGCGTCGCTCTGGGTATGCGAGTGGCAGGGCTCCCAGTGGTAGGTATTTCCGAAGCCTGCTCAAGCAAACGCAAGTCATCGCTTTGAGAAAGTTCATTGGGTGGAGGTTGCTGCCACAGCTGGCTTAGTTCTCTGAACCAGAGAAATCTGGAAATTCTATCGTGTTTGGAATCACCATAGCCGTAATTTGTCTGTGCTTGTAGGATGTCATGGTAGGATTTCTCAGTTAGTTTCTGGGAAGCTGCAAGTGATTGTTTATAAACACCACCGACGTAATCTTCGTACATTACAATATGAACCAATTGTAATGCAGAATAAACAAATGTGAATGTTAAAACAGTTAAGAAAATACTTTTCCTATTTTGTTCGAATTGTTCTTTAAAACTACTATTCGTATCGCCTTTCCAACCATTTTGAGAATCGTGCCAGCCATAAGTACGATTCTGTGTAAATCCATGCATATTTCGATACTCTTCCCAATTTCCAGCATAGTTATAACCTTTTTTATTATGTGTAGGTGATTTCTTATAAGGGCTGTGATATATATTAGCAGGATTTTTCATCTCCCAACCCACCCCGTAATTATCGTAATTGACACGAGTTTGTGGATTTTTGAGAAGTGAATAAGCTGCTAAGATGCATTTAAATCTATTGTTCATTTCAGCTGCATCAATACCGTTAACACCTTCATAATGCTTGATATCGGGATGATATATTTTTGCCAATTGGTAGAAACGTTTGCGTAATTGGGAATTATCTACAGATTCATTTTCTTTGAGTCCAAGTACAGCATAGGGAGATTTGGGTACTTTAGGGTACAATTTCATCAATTTAATCAATTCAGGATCGTGTGGGTGTGCCGCGCTAGAATCTGTGGCTGCACTATGTGCCAACCGAATGGATCTAATTGGCAAACTCCGCACCAGCCTGACACACGGCCGCAATGGTGGCCGCAAATGCGCCATGTAACAGCAACTGAGCATCATGATGGCAATACCACAATAAAACAGTCTTAATGATTGAAACAGTGATCTACACTATAAATCTGTTCCTTCCTTGCATTCTCAAATTGCTCTCTTAGAAAAGTGCTCAAAAAACGCACTCAAAAAAAGATTAAAAAAACGCTTAAAGGCAGTGCAAAGGCTATATAAGATATATATATATATGTATATATATTCGAAATGAATAAATTTCTAGAGATATAAATGGGAGTGGGGAATCGGGTTCGATCAATGATGAGATTGATGAAAATGAAACTATTCAGGTTTTGGGCCTATATTGTTGGCGTTTCTGTACATGAGAAGACCATTTTTGCCCTCTACGAATTGGCAAGATTTTGCTGATTTCCACAGAGTGACCCACATATTTTCATCAGAGTGTCTATAATGTGGACCCATTACTTTCTTGATTGCTTCAGATGCAGGTCTTGCGTTATAGAAAGGAATTCTAGAGACGTAGTGGTGTAAGACATGGGTTTCGATGATATCATGGAAGAAGAACCATCCGACAAATCCGAATTCACGATCAATTGTAGCCGCGGCACCTCTTGCAAAAGTCCATTCATGAGCTTCATAATGTGGTAATGTGACGTCTGTATGTTGTAAATAAGTGATAAATACCAACCAGTGGTTACAAAAGACGTATGGGACGAACCAATTGATAAATAAGTTGAATGCACCATAAGCTTTATACCATTGATAAACAACAAATAATTGAGTTAAAATACCAATATCTGATAAAACAATAAACCAATATTCTTTTTTTTCAAAAATTGGTGCACTAGGATTAAAATGATTAACTGCCCATGATGGGTGATCTAAATATTTTTGACCTGTAACATTTGTTGATAAATAAGCCCACCAACCACCAAATTGTTGTGTTAATAAACCATATAAGGTGACAATTGGAGTATCTTCACTAAGTTCTGATAGTGAAATTTTACCTCTTGATTTAACAAATTCGTCTTTTGTCTTAGGAACAAAGACGGTATCTCTTTCCATATGACCGGTACTTTTATGATGTTTTCCATGACTAAATTTCCATGAAAAGAAAGGTACTAATAAATAAGAATGTAAGATCCAACCGACGGTATCATTGAGCCATCCGTAATCACAGAATGCTTGATGACCACATTCATGTGCCAGGACCCACATACCTGTATATGGTAAGGATAATGTGATTGCATAAGTAGCCCATAATAAACCTCTAAGAATTTGAGATGGAATTTTTGGTATGTAAACATTAGCGATATAACCAAATGCTAAGCAGACTGCGATATCTCTAAAGACGTAGTAAAAACTTGTGGTTAATCTACGTTCATAAGATTCTTGTGGTAATGCATTCAAGATATCTTTAATGGTGTAATCAGGTGCCGAGAATTCATTATTTTCAGTATCAATACCAGTCAAATTTGAAGTGGTTTCAAATTTACCGAATTTACCCTTTTTCTTAATAGTTGTGGAGGTTGTGGAGGATGATGATGCGAATCCACCAGCGTTATTTCCCGTCACCGTCACAGCAGACATTATGAAGCACGAGCCCTTGAGCAGAATACAATCAGAAGGAGCACAAGAAGGGAGAGAAAAGACTCAATAAAACAGGTGGCACGTAAAATTAATATAAATGAATCAATATAAATAAAAATTAAATATGAGAATATTTATTATTCACACCACCCACAGTATTGGCTGCCTGAAGGGGGAAAACGGGACAAACAATTTTTCTAGGCCAGAATGCATGAATGAAGCGCATTGTACGCCAAGTACTGCTAACACAGAGCGCAGAGCGTAGGGACACCCACTCATCCGACCCACCCCCCCTGCCTAGACCAGTTCCACATCGTTGCAAGCCCTGAACGGCAGCCAATGCCAGCCAGTGCCAGCCAGTGTCCGCCAATTCCAGCCGATCAATCAGGCAGATCAGCCAGATCAAGCAGGGAATGAAACCCCTGATGAAGCGTTAAATTAGCTGTAGTGTCCTCTAAACGATGCGCGGAATGCCCGATTGGGCGAATTAGAGAGAACCTCTAGAGACATTTAACGAGAACTCTGCCAGAACTCTTAAGAGAAGTCGCTGCTTTTTCTTTTGTTGGCTGCAGGACCCACCCATCGGTTTTTTTGTTGGGGGGTGGGAAATTCTGGGGTTACGTCAGCGGCCGATGGGCGCGTCTGCCGGTGTCCATGTCACGTGACATGTGTTAGTCACGTGACATGCTCATTCGTGGCACGTGACCTGCGTGCGACCCGGGGAGTTTGAGATTCAGAGTTTCAGAATTCCCCCGATTACGTCAGCGCCCGGGCGGAAAAGCGCAGAGACCCAGGGTCGCTACTAGCTAGCTAGCTACCACTACCACTCACACTTTACAGCAGCCTCGCCAACATCTGGAAAATTGAGCGCTCACTGCAGTCCGGGACCCTGCTACGCGATTGCACTCAAAGCTCGAGATAAGCAACCCTCCACGACCGATCTCACTCTCCTCCTGAGGTTGCACAGACACTAAACGCAAAACATGGCACCAGCAGCACCAGCACCCGCAGCACCACTGGCACCAGCACCCGCAGCAGCAGCCCCTGTACAGGGCAAGAAACCCGTGAGTTTCTCAAATATTTTGCTTGGAGCAGGGCTCAACTTGTTTGAGGTTTCCACCTTGGGACAGCCTTTTGAGGTGGTCAAGACCACCATGGCCGCTAACAGATCGCTCAGCATCGTGCAGGCTACCAAAGTGGTTTGGTCGCGTGGTGGTGTTTTTGGGTTCTACCAAGGATTGATCCCTTGGGCCTGGATCGAAGCAAGTACTAAAGGTGCTGTTTTACTCTTTGTCTCCACTGAAGCAGAGTACCGTTTCAGAACCCAATTCGGTGCTTCCCCCTTCGTAGCCGGTATCGGTGGTGGTATCAGTGGTGGTCTTGTGCAATCTTACTTGACCATGGGATTCTGTACATGTATGAAAACGGTCGAGATCACAAGAAGCAAGCAAGCAGCAGCTGGTGTTCCTACACAAACCAGTTTCCAAGTATTCAAAGATATTTACAGCAAAGAAGGTATCAGAGGTATCAACAGAGGTGTCAATGCAGTGGCTATTAGACAGATGACTAATTGGGGGTCTCGTTTCGGTTTATCAAGATTAGCAGAAGATGTAATTAGAAATTTAAGAGGTAAAAATCCTGATGAAAAATTATCAAATTTTGAAAAAATTATAAGTTCTGCAATTGGTGGTGGATTAAGTGCTTGGAATCAACCGATTGAAGTCATTAGAGTCGAAATGCAATCAAAGACAAATGATCCAAATCGTCCTAAAAATTTAAGTGTCGCAGGAACTGCTAAATACATTTATCAAAATAATGGTCTTAAAGGTTTATATAGAGGTGTTACACCAAGAATTGGTCTAGGAGTCTGGCAAACAATTTGTATGGTTGGTTTAGGTGATATCGCTAGGGAATTCGTTGGTAAAATCACCGGTGAAGTTCCTGCTCCAAAAGGGCACTGAATAAAAAACTAATAAAATAAATAATAATAATGAATTAATTCTAAATAATCAAATACAGATAGATTTATTAATTGATTGTTTGATTGATGCTTATTTTTTCCTTTGAACACCCCATTTATCATAGCAGTATAATCCTAAGAATGTTAATGCAAGACCCAAATATTGAGTTGAACTCAATTTTGTACGTTCAACAATGATTGAGCATGTTATTATTATAATTCTTTTCAAAATATTGGCAATTGAATAATTTATTGGTGAAATCATACCCAATATCTGGAATGCAATAAGACTTTGTAAGAAATGTGATAAACCATTTAATAAGATTAAATGAAACATTTTTGAATCTAATAAAGTCAATGATATACTTTCATTTTTGTATTCTGTGTATGAATAAATAGGCATTGTAAGGAAAAATCCAACTATTGAACAATAAAATAGAACTGAAATTTTATCTAATTTTTTTTCATTTGTTGAAGAAATTTTTGATACATTATGAGCTAATGTTGATAAACTTGTTGTTGAATTACCACTTAATGGTGTAATTGGTGGAGAAAGTTGATTTGGTGAATGCGAAATTGGTAATATAGGTGTTGAAGATGCGGATTCATTCTTGACTATTTTCAAATTAAGTGATAGACTTGAAGAATTAAGTTTTTTAGAAAAATAATCACCAACTGGTGAAAAAGATCTTTGCTTTTGTTGTTGTTGTTGTTGTTGAATAGGTTCATTTGTATTATTTGCTTCAAATGTTAGAATTTTTTTAGCAAAAATATTTTGAGATACAAATATTAACATTGAAACAAATGCAAAAATACAACCATTATGGAAAAATTGATCTTCTTCTGCATGATGATGTAAATTTGAAGTATTTTTAACACAACTTAACATAACACCAACCATTAAAGGGATTAATGTAATATAAGTCTTATAATTGAATTGATGTCCAAACATGAATCTATAAATTAAGACGGTTGTCAATGGGGATAAAGCTTTTATAGTATGTACTAAAGATACAGGTATAACGGATGTAGCTTTATGAGATGCAATATGTCCAACAAATTGGAAAATACCCATTGGTAAAGTTGTCATTAATGTTAATTTCGAAGGTTTTAAGAAATCTCTTGTGATTGAATAATCTTGATGATTTAATTCTTGTGGGAAAGTACCTTTTGGGAAGATTTGTAATATAGATCTTGATGATGCAAAAATTGGTTCTTGCTTATCTGAGTAAAGAGAATTTGGATTTATTCTATGGTTGAATTTTTTTCTTGAATTATTGAAAATTAAATCATAATTCTTAATAGATATGACTGTTAATAAACAAAGCACAGAATTTATCAAGAACTGTAATTCAGTAAGAGTCACTGGATATTTGAAATCTCGTAATATAGCCTTTGTTGAACTTGATGATAATACACTAGTAGAGTACCAAAGTCCACATAAAATAACCAATTTCCAATCGACAAATGGTGACAATTTAGCAAATGTGAGTTTATGAAATTTGGCCAGTGGTGAGCTGGTATTAGAGATGGTGGAGGTGGTCGGTAGCAGACTTGACGCAACAAGCATTATGGATTTGAATCTATTGAATTATATGGGTGTGTGTTTTAATGTCTATGTTAATGTGAATTGAGCGCGTGTCAGTGGGTGGGTACGTGACTATTTGGGGGGATGTGGGTGAGAGTATGGGTGAGAGTGTGGGTATGAGAGTTGAAGCGAGTGAATGGTATGAGCTTGGGGTAGCGAGCGAATGGAATAATAGACAAAGCTAGTAATAAGAAAACACAAAGAGAAGTGCTGTTTCAAAAGGTTGTTAAGAAGAGTTGCTAAATCAACACGGAATTACCATATATCAGTAGAAATAAAGTTGAGTGAAGCGAAGAAAAAAGCAAGCTAAACCTGAAAAAGAAACACCAAAAGCAGGAAAAATACATAAAAAATGCCTAAAAAATATCTAAAAAATACTAGAAAAAAGCCAAAAAGCATAAAATGCACATAAAATGCGTGAGGAAAAACACAGAAAATCGCAGAAAAACACAAAAATAGCATACAAATAGATACAAATATACAAATACATACAAAAACAGCCAGGGAACAGGAATAGAAACAGCACAGATTGTGAGAATGGGGAAAAACACAAAACCACATTCCAGAGGTGAAATTTGGCACTAAAAGTCTGAAAAGGGTGGCGGGCGCCTGCCTAATCGGGCAGGCGCGAAACCCTCCACAGAGAAAACCCCAAAGCGAAAAACACCAAACAAATACTCTTTTGATCCTTTTTGTTTGTCTTTGGGTGGTGCACGTAAATGAACTCTGGAGTGTTTGTGGAATTTGGCATCTGAGATTTGAAATCTGAAATTTGGAGTTTATGCCTGCGCTGGTGTACGGGTGTGCACCAGGGTGTGTGTATGGGTGTGGGGATTAAATTCGTATTAAATTAAGTGTATACAGAAGTCTATTTCTTCTTGTTGAAGCCGTGGAATTTGTGTGAAAGTTGTTTGAATGCCTCTTTTGTGTTGAGACGGCGGCCCCGATCGTCGCGGTACACGATCTCTATAGTGGACTTGTCCTTCTTCGACTCCGGTAATTGCGCTAGTAAACTCGCAAGTCCACTGCTTTCGGGATCTTGTCCCGTGGCAGGATTATTGAAATTGAGTCCCACTGAGGCTTCTGCCGCCCGTGGTTCTTGTTCGAGTTCTTGTTCTTGTTCCTGTACGGAGTCTTTCGACGTCTTGGACGTCGAAGACGTCGGAGTGGGCCCCGCTTCTTCTTCAGTGCGCTCACCCAGAGTCTCTAAAAACTCACTCTCCTCATCGATTACAAGTCCTTGTTCTTGTTCGCGTTCTTGTCCTTGTTCTGAGCTATTTTCTTCTTCTTGTTCTTCTTGTTCTTCTTGTTGATGGTGGAGCCTGGCCCGGGACCGTGTGGCGTTTGCGCTGATCAAAGCACTCAACTCCCTATTATCTTCCAGATCCTCGTCTTCATCCTGTAACTCCACTTTACTCACCACCAGCTTCTCTTCTTCACTCTTGACCCGTCTGTCGCCTCCACCGCTCACTCTGCCCTTCTTGAACTTGATTTTCTTCTTCTTCTTCGCCACCTCGTAATCACTCCTCTCTTCTTGTTCTTCCTCCTGTTCTTCTTCTTGTTCTTCTTCAAACTCGATATCCACTATTTTCCGCTTCCTCTTGCGCTCCGCGGCACCTTCGAGGTCACCTTCTACATCACTCCCGCTGTCCTTATCATTGTCGCGCTCACCAGGCTTCTCGTACTTCTCATCGCCGTCTTCGTCCTCGAATATACTCTTGTCCTTGAGAACCAACACCTCACCTTCTTCCTCCCTCTGATTCTCTGTGTCTTCTGTGTCTTCATTGCCGACTTCTGTACTTGGCACTTGTGCCGGCGCCTGGCCACTATCTTTCCTAATAGGTATCTCTTTTGCCTGCTTGCCCAAATTAGCCAACCAATCATCATCATCGTCATTGTCATTGTCATTGTCATTGTCACGGTGGTCCTCGCCAGCGACTCTGTCTAGTATCCCGCCGTTGCCAATGACTCTTCGCTGCTCCAATTGCGCTTTGGACTCGCTTATGCGGTTTCGTATCGCTTCTTCTTTCACCTTCTTTGCACGCTGCTGTTCCTCAAGCTTGAAATTGTCGTACTCCGCATCGCCGGTGCTCTTGCCCACATCCACCACTTCGATCAGAGCAAGCCCCAGCTTCGCACGGATCCTGTTGGTCTCCTCCAGACTGATCTCCTCGCTCATATCGCCCGCCGCTAGCACGCTAATTGAAACAAACCCGGCCTTCAAACGCCTCTATACCCCCACGAAATGCAATACAGTATATGAAAAATTCAATACCTAACAGTAGTCAAAGCGAGATAAAGACCCGGTGCACGGGCGCGCGCAACACTCTTTCCCCTGGTTAGCGCATCAAACCCCACACAAGGCTGGGCCAGAAAAATAAATTATACATACATATACATAATATTTGCGCGATATCAAGATTCGTGGTCCGCGCCATAGTTTCCGCAAACTGCCATTGTTGCATTGCCTTGCTGGTTGATCCACCTGTCTGTCCAAGGAAGGTACCTGCTATTGCCTACACCAACACTCTTTTCTTCATCTTGTCCTCCTCTTGGTGGAGATTTCGATCAGTCCCATCCAATTGCCCTTGCTATATCCAAACAATCATGGTTCATTACTTAGTTGACGAGAAAGATCCCAAACAACCAGGACTCGAAGCTCCTTACCTTAAGCTCTACTCGGTTGCTACTCCCAATGGTGTCAAAGTTTCAATTTTATTGGAGCTCTTAGGATTGGATTACCACGTTCGTAAAATCAACCTTGCTGCCAATGAACAGAAAGAAGACTGGTATGAAAGTTTCAATCTCAATGGTAGAATCCCAAGTCTTACCCACGCTGATGAAAATGGTAATGTCACTCATATAAATGAATCTGCTGCTATATTATATTACATTGCAGATCATTTCGATAAAGAAAGAAAATTCTCTTATGATCGTAATGATCCTTTGTTTTACGAAGAACTTGAATGGGTTTTCTGGCAAATGGGAGGTCTTGGACCCATGAAAGGTCAAGCCCATCATTTTGCAGTTTTCACAGCTGAAAAAATCCCTTATGCAATTAAAAGATATGTCGATGAAACTAAAAGATTGTATACTGTCTTGGAGAGAAGATTAGAAAAAATTAATACCGGTTATGTGGTTGGTAATCACATTTCTTTAGCAGATATAGTCTCTTATTCATGGATAGTCAAGGATAAATTGAATCTCGATCTTAATGAATGGCCAAGAATCGCTCAATGGGTTGAAAGATTATCATCAATTCCAGAAATTAATAGAGCTCTTACTATTCCTTCTTAAGTAAACTTACTTACTCAAAAGTACCTTGTCTTTTTTATTTTCATTTTTTATTAATTTTATCCATTTATAAAGTTTTATGCAAAGCTTTTGTCCAGTCTAAACCCTTGAGCAACGCAGTTGCTAATGGATTACAATAAATTGATTCAAAATCTCCCCATTTATAATCTCCAGAATCGTATCCCACACCACTAACAAACTTATTTTGAGAAAATTTTAAATGAATTAATGGGATTAAACTTGAATCAAAATCTATTCTACCTTGTCTTGTGAATCCTGTTGGTGTTACAATCATGAAAAACACCACTTGATTCGAATTTGTATTTGTATTTATATTTGCATTAACATTTGAAGTCGTATTTGAACCATTATTCGAATTATTACCATTTTTGAAAACTGTATGAGAATAAGTTCCATTGATTTCTCGTATTATTCTCGCATCCAATAAACTCTTTGTCCAGCATTTACACTGTACGAATAATTTTACTTTCAATGATTTCTTTGCATTCTTGCGTAATGCCAATGGCTTGACTTTTTTCGTAGCGTTAACGACTTCCAAAACTCCTTCTCCTTTCCTTTTCGATTGCGCAGTAGCCAGTGTATCGGGTAAAGCGTCCTGAAGATCCCAATTGGCTCGTATATCTATTCCTTTATCATCTCTACCGCCCTGATGTATGATTCTACTCAAATCCAGCTTCTCTCGAAGATATTCAAGTACTTTTAACTCATATAAATTCCCTTGAAATACCGTAGACACCGTACTGACTTGTTTCTCCTTACCGTATTCCAAATATTTGTCCACATTACCGTACTTGGCCACTAAGCCATCCCCTAATATGCTTTTTGTGTCTTCTTTCGACACCAATCCAGATTTCAATCGATTTGGAGTTCCAATTGACCATCGTTTATGAAATTTAGGATTCTCAAATTGAAGAAATTTCAAATATCGCACCCCCTTCAAACTCAAGGGTAACTTCGAATGCAAGCCAGCATACAATGCCTCTGTTCGCAGACTTCGTTCTACCAGCGTGAACATCCCTATTATCATATCCCTTTTATCGTGCTGGTCAAATATTAATGAATTTATATACAAAATAAACCATAAATAATCTAAATTACTTACGCGCAACTTTTCAGGCGCGCATATTTTTTTATGATAGATATTCAAATAATCATCAACATCAAAATTATTAATATCATATATACTTCTACTTTGTTCAGTTTACGGATTCAACAATGTCATCAACATCCTCATTGAAACTAGGGAATGATCCAAATTCTGCGCCTGATGCCTCTCATCGCGTATACTCTTCTCTAGCGAATGCGTCTTCGGATTTCAATAAGTCAAACACTTCCGTGGCGACAGCTCCAAACCCTTTGGATTCTCCATCCCCTCTACCATCAGGGGCTTCCACAACTTCTCAATCACTCACGTCTCAGTCCCAAACGTCTCTCAAACCCGCAAATGGCTCTACGGCTTCAGTCACACCTCCCACTACGGCACCCAGTGCAACTAATGAACAATCAAATCAACCGCAGGTTTCCATATCAGAGATCACTTCTAGTATAAACTCGAAAGTTCAAGAAATGCTCGCACAACTGAATAAAAGCGACTCGGAACTCTCAAAATCAATTTCTAATATAGACAATAAGTTGAAAGTAATTGAATCCAGACTAAAGTCCAGCAATACCAGCAGCCCTAAGTAGTCAAAGGAGAATAAACCAAGTTAAACCAATTTAATCCAGGCTAAATCACAATTCGTTACAGTGACTCTAGCCAAAATGAATTATATTCAACCTAGATGTCAGTCAATTACAAGCTGTCACGTTCATCATCACAGAATAGATGCATATATGAGCCAAAAGGTGTAGCGCCATTACGATAGTGAAAAAGAAATCTAGGAAGACAGACGGTGGTTTATCGCTGCTACAGATTCCAATTGCAAAGAAGTTCTAAGTAGCAAGCCATTGTGGTTCCACAGAAGCTCAACCCGTGAATCATGTCCTCTTGTCGTTGCCGTATGAACATTGTCATCAGTAATATCGGTCTTTCCCCATACTTCTATAAGCATTATTACGTAAGCACACTATATGCAATTTCCATATGCGGTGCAGAGATGTAATACATTTTGTCCTCCAGGATATTTTCATTTATATAAAGAATTAAGTCGATTCAGCTGTTATTCAAGAAGAGTGCTTGATTCATTGCAGCAACCGTGAGCCAACTGCAAGGAAAAATGGCCAGGAAGTCAAGAAACCAGATCAGAAGAGAGCGTGTCAAGCTTAAAAAGCAGACCGCCACCAATGGTGCCAGTGAGACTGTCAAACCAGATGCAGAAACTCCGGCAGACACAGTGGACTTAATAGTACCGGACCAAGAAGAGCTTGATGAGACGCTACAGAACCCAGCATTTGAAGAGTACAAGAAAATATTCAACAAGTTTATCCCCAGTAACGAAGAGGTGCAACCCGAAGAGTCCAACGGGAAAGGAGAAGTCATATATAGTGGTGATGAGCAGGATGGAGACGAGAATGAGCAAAGCACCGGACAGCGACATGAAGAAACACAAGAATACGATGATGATGATAGTAATGGGGGTACAGATGAGAATTACAATGCTGTGCAGTTGGCAGGGAATGATGATGACCCGCAAACCCATGGCAATTTGTCTAAGAGACAATTCAAGAAACTTTACAAGATACCTGTGGCTATCTTGAAAGCCGAAGTTTCCAACCCACAAGCTGTTGATTGGTACGATGCGGACTCTCCTGATCCTCGATTACTTGTATATTTGAAGACCCAGCATAATGCTGTTCCCATACCGAAAAATTGGAGCTCTAAAAAGGGTTATTTATCCAGTAAGAGAGGAATTGAGAAACCACCATTTGAACTTCCGAAATTTATTTTGGATACAGGGATACTGGAAATGAGAAACACCACGGAAGAAGATACAACTACTTTGAAACAGCGTATGCGAGAAAGAGTCCAGCCAAAGATGGGCCAACTGGATATGGATTTCGTCAAGCTTTACGATGCTTTTTTCAAGTATCAGACAAAGCCACAATTGCTGAAATTCGGAGAGATATATTACGAAGGAATGGAGGATGATGAGTTGAATACCGTCTCGTTGCAGAATATCAAACCAGGGAAAATCAGTGAAGAATTACGGAAAGCTTTGGGCATGGAAACGCCAAATCAATTACCTCCATGGGCAGTGAAATTTGCACAACTAGGTCCTCCACCGAGCTATGCAAACATGAAAGTTGTCAATAACAAACTTGTGGTCGATGCACATACGAGCGAGGAAGACCTGAAGGCTTTGAGGAATATAGGAAACCCTATTGACAAAACTCAGTGGGGTCAACTTGAGCCAGAGGAAGAAGAGGAGGAAGAAGACGACGACGACGACGAGGAAGGTGAAGAAGAGGAAGAGGAAGGTGAAGGAGAAGAATTAGAAGAACACCATGGGAACGGAGCCCTAGAGGCTGGTGCAAATCCCCTGAATGCAACCGATATTCCCATCGAATCGTTAGGAGGAGAGGACACGAGAGAGGTGCACGCGGACAACGACGACGAGAATGACAAAGACAAAGCACTATATACCGTGCTTCCAGAGACGAAGACAGCCGCAGACTCGTTCATGGGGTCAGAGAATCTTGCTTACGACATTAAAGGTGGCAAAAGGTCCCACGCATTCACACAAGATTCCAGTAATAAACGTAGAAACGTTCAGTAATTTGTATATTCCATTAAACAAAATAATCGCACGCAAAATATCCCCCGCCATAATGAGGAAAAAAATAAATTATGTAGACCAAAAAATATTAAATTAAATGAAGTGAAGGTCAAAGCACTCCAGAGGACGTCAGGTGAGTTCCATAACAGCTACCCACAGCGGCGGATTTGCCCATGAGTATATGATATCACTTACCCACTACAAATTCCTAACTGCAACAAGCACACATTGTAGCAAGTTTCGATTTTCAACCATGTCACATACTTCAGGGAGCACCAAGAGACCCTTAAGTGGTGGGGATTCATTATCACAGCATCGGAACAAGAGACCAACGGTGACAAACGGCAATACCACTACAAGTATCAGGCAACAGAGCCACAGTGCTGGTGATGAACAAGATCCTGTGGAATCTGGTAATAAAAATTTATTTTTTGCAACTGCTCTTCAACTTGAACATGCAGCTCGTAAAGCTCAATCTTCCTTTAGGGTCATTGCGGAACTTTCACCCAATTACGACACGTTACAACAAGCGATATCTAGCTCCAAATTGTCGTCGGAAGTTGACAAGCTCCTACATCGATCTGACAAATTAGTGTTGGCTACCAAGATAAAGAGTTTATTGGAGAAAGATCCAAGCTTGGCGAAACTTTTATTTCCTGATGAGCAACATTTATTGCATAAAGGTGTATCTATCCATGATGAACAAAGTGATAATCCCACCACTGCAAACCAAAATCTCAGTCTAGATCCAAGTATACCCGAGCTCCCACCAATTAAAGACAAAAAGATTCTAGAAAGAGTCTTCACTCATAAATCAGTTATTAAAGGTGGGGGGAATTTTGAGCAAAAAGAAGAACTTGAATTACACAATGAAAGACTTGAATTCATAGGAGATGCATTACTGAACTTTGTCATTACAAACATAGTTGTTAGAGAATTCCCATATGCTACTGAAGGACTGCTGACTTCTCTTAGGTCTTCATTGGTTAATAACAAGCACTTAAGTGAATTGAGTAAGCTTTATGGTTTTGACAAACGCTTACAAATTGCATTCAAAATCGATTCCCCTGCGCATGAAACTTTCAGTAAACGTGTAGCAGATGTTTTTGAATCTTATTTAGGTGGGTTGATAACTGAATCGAGTGACAATTTCCAACGTATTGTTGAATTCTTGGAAGAATTAAACGCTCCTCGTATTGAAGAGTTCAAGAGAGATCATCCATATGCAGCGGGATTAACATCCACTTTAGACGTTCAAAACAAACCACAGAATCAAAGTGAGGATCAATTGCTTACGAAGAATTCCAATCCGAAAACCACTCTTTACTCTCTCATCGGTACGGCACAATCGCATCCAGTGTACAAAACACTCAAGGATGCTAAAAGAGAAGGTGAACAATTCACAGTGGGTGTATATATGGGAGATGAACTTCTAGCACAAGGTGTTGGGAAGAATCTCAAAATAGCTGGAGAAATAGCAGCTTCTAATGCCTTGAATAACCGTGAATTAATCAGCAAATACGCTTCCATAAGGGCATCCTCTTTCAACCCTGAGAAAATTATAAAGCAATCATCTACAGAGAATGAATCGATCAATTTGAAATTAGACAAAGAACGAAATTCTGAAGAATCTGATTTGCACATTGGTTCTATTCCTGTATCACGTACAGTTTCACCATCTGCGTCTCCTTCTGATAATTTGGGAAATCGTCATAGTCCAGCTGCATCAGTAGCGAAAAGATTACCATTTGAAGTACCTCAAGAGGAGTTTGGCAATTATGACGAAACATCTAATTATCGCCTTTATGCAGCGATCAACAAGTCTCATAGAGATGAAAATCAAACACCTTTGGCATATAGATATCAACAAGAAAAGGAATCAGATTTGAAATGGAAAACAACATTCATACTGAATAATCATGCATTGTGCTTTCTCAAGAGTGATACTAAAAAACCAGGTAAATTGCAATTATCACAATACGTGCTAGATCATCTTGATCAAATACTAGCTTTGTCCCAAGTATAAGAATATATGTTTTATTTGTGTATTCAATAAATAGTATATTTTTTTATCTTAATCAATAAATAGAGTAATAAATAAATAAATGAGTTTAGTTAAGGGGATAAGAAATTTAGAAAAGCATAATCAACAAAATCATGCGATTCCAAGGTATAATTGGGCATTTGGATCATGAATTTTTTCAATTTTACCACCGAATGAACCAACACATCTAGCCATTGTTGGTGAGTTTCTTGAAATAACATCTGTGAAATAAAAATTATCAATAGGATTTTTAAGTGGTAAATCTTTTGATTTTGGTAAACCAGGTTTAATCAATGATGAAATACCTAATTTAAAAATTTCTTGACTTACAGGTTCAATAACATCATGACGTAATAAATGTGGAGCAACTTCAGCTAATCTTGATCTAATTTGAAATGCATTTTCATATGGTAATGATGCACCAAGATATTCACTTAAAGCCTTAATAATAGTCCAATCTTCTCTTGCTACTCCAGGAGGATTTGTAGCTGCTCTTGTCACTTGAACTCTACCTTCTGTATTAACATATGTTGCATTTTTCTCTGTATATGCAGCACCTGGTAATATAACATCGGCAAATGAAGCACCAACTTCACCATGATGTCCTAAATATACAACAAATGAATCTGATGGAATATCTGCTTCTTTAATCTCATCTGCTCCTAATAAGAAAATAAATTTAGGTTTTGTAGCTGTGACTTCAACGGATTGTGATGCAAATCCAATATCTAATGCACCTGCACGAGATGCTTCACGTTGTAAAACGTTAAAACCATTCCAATTTTCATTTTGGAAATTCTGTTTACCCTTGATAAAAGATGCAACTTGATGATATACACTTTCACCATCTGGGTTTTCAATAACACCTGAACCTACAATGATCAAAGGATTTTTTGCTTGTGACAATTTTTTACCAACATCACCTTTAAGTGCTTTAGCCAAATCACTTACTGTAGTACCAACATGATTCAAATTCACAGTAGAATCGAATTCTTCACCAACATGATGAACTTCAAGATCGGCTTGTAACCATCTACCTCTAATCTTAGCGTTTAACACTGCTGCTTCATGTCTTGGATTCGTACCAATGAGTAATATTTGATCTGCTTGTTCAATACCTTCCACAGTAGAATTGAAGACATAATTCGATCTAACATCAACACCATGAACAGGAGGAACCTCATGTGATGGGATATCAAGTGCCAAATTTTCAGAACCTAATCTATTGACAAGATCTTTAAGAGCAACTAAAGATTCTACATCAGCCAAAGCACCTGAATATGCTTTAACTTCATTTTCTTTAATATCCAATTTTGAATAAGCTTGAGCAATTGTAGTTAAAGCTTCATCCCAAGTAGCATCGACAAAAGTATTACCACTTCTAATCAATGGTTTAGTCAATCTTTGAGTTTTCAAACCATCATATGCAAAACGAGTTTTATCTGAGATCCATTCTTCATTGATTTCATCATTTAATCTTGGTAAGATTCTCATGACTTCCAAACCTCTTGCATCGACTCTAATTGCAGATCCAAGACCATCTAAAACATCAATAGATTCTGTTCTTTTCAATTCCCAAGGTCTAGCTTTGAATGCATATGGTTTTGAAGTTAAAGCACCAACGGGGCATAGATCAATGATATTACCACTCAATTCTGAATTGACATTTCTTTCAACATAAGTACCGATTTGCATATCATTACCACGTCCAGAAGTACCGAATTCAGGAGCACCAGCAACGTCATTCAAGAAACGAACACATCTTGTACAATGGATACAACGATTCATCGAAGTTTTAATCAATGGTCCAATAGCCTTGTTTTCAACGGCTCTTTTACCTGAAACTTCATTAAATCTACCACGATCGGAACCATATCTAAGGGATTGTTCTTGTAAGTCACATTCACCACCTTGATCACACACAGGACAATCTAATGGGTGGTTTTCCAAAAGCAATTCAGTGACACCTTCTCTTGCCTTTTTAATCTTGTCTGTATCTGTTTTCACCACCATTCCATTCATGACAGGCATAGCACATGCGGCTGCCATCTTGGGGGATCTTTCGACTTCCACAAGACACATACGGCAATTACCGGCGATCGCTAGCTTCTCATGATAACAGTACCTGGGAATGACAACACCGGCCTTCTCTGCTGCTTGAATAATTGAAGATCCAGCCTCAATGGAAACTTTGCGTCCATCAACAGTGACCTCCACATCGGCCAATTTTGCAGTGGATTGCGAGAAATGACGACAGATAAAGCTGCTGCTTTGTCTCCACACACCCCCGCTGGCGATGTATCTGCCTCGGCTTCGTGAACTCAATCTCAACATTTCAAAGACGATCAATCCTTTGTTCCATGAAAATAAATAAGTTTAATAAATAACGGATAAAAAAGAGGGTACCCTTCTTTCTCTCCTGTATGAATAAATAGAATAGAACAAAGATGTCGCAGTAAAGAAGTTCACCAACCCTCAGATCCTCAGGCCCAGCTCAATTCGGATGTGTCTATGTGACTGTATTCTAGTGAAAAGCCCTGTGCTTGTAATCAAGTCAGACTTCAGATCTCTTGTTAGATATCGCTGTGTGTTTGTCTCTCTCTCTCTCCCACAGAGCAGAAAAAACGAAAACGACCCCTCTTCGCAGTCAAAATCTCCTTTTTGTTTTCTACTTACCTCTCTCTGCGCTGTGATTGGCTGGGGGGAACTGCGTGCGGGCCGATCGGCGCGTCGGCTCTGCGTGCCGCCCACCCACCGGAGCTTCCGATTACGTAACGAATGTATTGTACACTATTGGGACATATATATTTATTTTATTATACAGTGACAGGGCGGAGATGTAACCGGTTAGACTCTCTTGGCACGCTTCTTGACGGGCTGAGAGACTTCGTCGAGGTTTGCCGCAGAGTCATCGGCGTCGGCGTCTGCTTCTTCGTCCACCTCGTCCCCGGTGTCCAGTGGTTCGATGGTCGTTTCCCTGTCCTTTGGTTCGACGGAATTGAGTCTCGTTGTGTCACCGCTTGCGGCAGCTGAAGCGTTGGCAGTGCTGGCACCACCGCCGCCACCACCAGCACGGTTGAGTTTCCTCTTGAATGCATCAGGACCTTCCACTTCTCGCGTGAGCGCAAGAAGCAACGAACTTATTCTTCTGCCGATTTCCTGTGCGGTTCTCGATTTGAAATAGTATCCAAAGGCAGACTGGCTGTCTCTCATGATATCCTCCTTGATGATTTCAAACAGGTTTTTCTTGCTCAGCCCGTACTCGTTGACTTTCACCAGAAGGTACCTGTCTTCGTAGTCTGAATAAAGACGTCTGGAATTGTTTGGTGGATAGTGAATTGTAAGTTGCTGTAATGGTGCTTTGAATTGCTTTAATTTGGATGTAAGTACATTCTGCTGGACCAAGATTCTCTTCAACTTCTTCTCACCTTGCTCGATTTGTGCAATGTACTTTTCATGTCCTTCTATCTCCGTGAACCTCTTCCAAAACACTTCACTGTACCTCTTGACATCTTCTACCGTCTTTGATTTCAAATCTCCAGCAATGGCTTCATAATTTCTCGAGCCATGTCTTGCAGATCCATGGATAAATGACATGAAATCACGTCTATTCCAATTTCCAAAACCTTCTGCCAAATATTTATTCTTCAATTCCAAGTCTTCTTCTGTAAAATCAGGTGCTTTGTTGATTTTTTCTTGTTCTTCTTTTTGCTTTTTAGATTTTAATTCTTCAAGTTTTTTCTTTGTGATTTTAGTTTCATCATCTGATGCAAGAAATTCATCATCACTATTCCAAACATCCTCAATAGGAACTTTATACTTGATTTTCTTCTTGAAACTTAAAACTTCAGCATCCAATAACTCTTGCAACCCCTTTGGATAAAATTGGTGATCTTGCAATGTGTAATGTTTAGGAGCTTTAGGGACTTTTTCTGGTTTTTGACCAGGTGCATTTTTGATACTTTGTAATACATCTTTATAATAGTTATCCACTGAATATTGCTGTTCTTTCCTCTGTCTCTTTGATGGATTGATCCATACTTTCAATTTTTCATTTTCCTTTTTGGCAAAATTCTCACCATTCCATTCATAAGCAGATTGATCACTTGTAAAATTTTGTAAATCATCTAATCCAAGTGTAGAATATTTTGCATTTAATTCACTTGTTTTTTCTTCACCTTTGTTAAGAATCACATCAATATCATCTTCGAATTGTTGGTTGCCTTGTGAATCAAACACTTTTTGAGCACCATGTTGAATCATTCCTAATAAATCATCTTTAGAATTACCAATTGTGGCTTGATTTTGTTTATTTGATGCTCTACCTTGTTGAATAACCAATTGATCCAATCTTAATTTTTGTGCAGCTCTTTCCAAAACTTTCTCCTCAATGGCATTTTCTGTGACAAATCTATAAACTTTAACCTGTTTTTTCTGTCCAATTCTATGTGCCCTATCCATAGCTTGTAAATCAGCCTGTGGATTCCAATCTGAATCGTATAAAACGACAACATCAGCACTGGTTAAATTAATACCAAGTCCTCCTGCTCTTGTAGTCAATAAGAATACAAATTTATTTGAATCTGGTGCATTATAATCATCAATGGCTTGAATTCTATCTTCATGAGCAGTTGAACCATCAATTCGAGAATATTCATAACCTCTGAAGTAACAATAATCTTCTAGGATGTCGAGTAATCTACTCATTTGAGAGAATATCAAGACTCTTGAACCGGCATCCTTTAATTTTTTCAATAATTTATCCAAAATTATCATTTTACCAGCGTTGAAAACTAAATGTTCATCGGTTGTATAAGGTGGACCTGGTTCTGCACCTTCAAAAAGGTATGGATGGTTACAACATTTTCTTAACTGCATGACAATGTTCAATAGTCTTGTTTTACCTTCTCTTTTACCAACTGCACCATTGACTGCATCGATATCTTTCTCCAATAAATTTCTGTACCATTTCAATTGCATTTCTGTCATACCGACATATAAATTAACTTCTTTCTTTGGAAGCAATGATTTTTCAACATCGGCTTTCACTCTACGTAATAAGAAAGGTGATAAAACTTTATGCAATTTTTGAACTACAGCATCTTGATCTTCATCTTGATTGGCAAACCATTCATCAAATGCAACATTATCACCAAACACATCTGGTAAAAGGAAATTAAGTAATGCCCAAAGTTCATGCAAGTTGTTTTGTAAAGGGGTACCTGTGATTAAGAGTCTATTTTTCGAATAAAAAAGACGAATGATTTGAGAAAGAGCACTTTCTTCATTTTTAATTCTATGTGCTTCATCAACAATGATGTATTCCCATCTAATCTTAGCCAATTTTGATTTTTCTCTGATTACCACTTCGAAAGAAGTTATTAAAACGTCGAATTTAGCTTCCAATAATCTATCTTTGATCAATTCATTTCTTTGGTCTTTATCACCTTGTAAAACGAGTACATTGACATCTGGAGTCCATTTCAAGAATTCTCTTCTCCAATTATCAAGGGTTGATTTTGGTACAATTACAATGAATGGTCCATCGACATTTTTATAGTATCTGAGGTATCCCAAGAAGGAAATGGTTTGTAAAGTCTTTCCAAGACCCATTTCATCTGCCAATATACCGGATAAACGATTTTCATAAAGAGAGATAAGCCAATTAAGACCTTGAATCTGATATTCTCTGAGAAGTCCATGCACGTATGAAGGGGATTCTGTGATGACTGTGGTCTCTTCTTCGAACTCTTCATCGTGAATGAGCTCGGCGTCTTCCTCCTTTTCGGTCTTACGCCTTCTGGAGGTAGATACCGATGCTTTGGCAGCGGGTTTTTTCTTACCCGTGACACGTTTTTGGTCTATAGATCTGATGAGTTTGAGTAACTGCTTGTCCTTTGATGCATTGATGTCTATGAAATGGCGGAATAAATCCGTGAGCCCCAAGAGGTATTTGAATCTTGTTGTTGCGTCATCGACGTCTTTGAGTCGCTCTGTCTTAGCGTCTGATTGCAGAAGGAATCGGCGCTTCCTCTCTTCTGGAGACTCTGCCTTGGACACTGCTTTGTACTCAGCCTTGGACTCAGCCTTGAGTGCAGTCTGTGGGGACACCATATGGGTGCTGTTAGTCGTCTTGATCGAAACAAGAAAGGGCACGGGCACGGGCACGGGCACGGGCACGGGCACGGGCACGGGCACGGGGGGTATCTAGTGGCAGCTAGCAATTTGGTGAAAAGGTACCGCGTGTATTGGTGTATGGGATGGACTTACCATTGTGTGGGGGAATACAGCAGCGGATCGATGGTGCAAACCGAAGCGAAGCAGTCTGTTTGGCTCTGTTTGGCGGTATCTGGGAGGATGAGCGGGCCTTGTGCACAGATATATGGGAGGTGGGTACCGGGAAAAATAACAGGTGAGTGCACTTGAGTCCCTGGGATTGCAGTTTGGAAGATACGAAAAAACAAATCGGGGATCAATTAAGAAAAGAAAAAAAAAAACCACACACACCCACAAGAATCGAGTAGTAAAGTAAAAATGTGTGTAAATTTCACCAAAACCTGGCGTACGTAAGCAGCGGCCACGGGATCCAGGCCAGACGCGTTCGCCTTTCAACTCTGGGGTGATGACTACAGACACACGGCGGGGTTCCAACGGCAACATGCCATTGGCCAAGGGGCTACGGGGCACGGGGTTGCCCAGTTACAGTGCTTGCTGGTGGCGATGGATCGGGCGCAGAGGTGTGTGGCAAACTTGAGCACCGACCTCTTGCTCAGAACCTGGGGGGCTGCCAGCTTTGTCTAAGTCAGAGCTCAGTGCAGCAAATGGAAAACAAAAAAACAAAAACTGTACAAAAACTGTCGCGCGCCCTGCAGCCGGCAAAGAAAACGCGCGTTTTCTTTCTTTTTCCCTTTTCTCTGTCTTTTCTGTGTCTTTCCTGCCAACGGTCTGCTCGCAGTGCCCATTGGGCGTGCACGGGTGTGTATCTCCTTCTCTTGCGCGTTCTCAACTTTCACTTGCCGTTCGATCTGAGGTTGTCTTATGTAAGCACTTCTTGCACAGGTAAGCCCAGGGCCAAGTTAGTGATTGACGATGGTGGTATGGCCTCCACGGCGAGCTTTATCTGGAACTCTCCAGTCGCAAGAAGGCAATGGCGCGGCAAAGCGACGAGGCGAAGGCGTTCTACTATGCCGTCTATGCCCAGGTGCAGCAGGTGCCGTACGGCAAGGTGACCACCTATGGCCATATCGCAAAGCTGATCGATCGCCCACAGAACCCACGTCAGGTGGGTCAGGCTCTCAAATATCTGCCGCGTCATGGAGATTCACACTCACTCAACGCCACCGAGCTGTCAGAGCAGTTCAATACGGCTACCGTGCCCTGGTGGCGTGTCATCTCCAGCGCGGGCGTGCTCTCAATCAGAGAGAAAGCAGATGGTGTTCAGCGTCAGGCACGTGCACTCCAAGACGAACATGTCGAAGTCACAGAATCAGGTGGCAAATCTCACGTTAACTTACAGGACTTTGGCTGGTTCCCAGAGACAGAGTACGATGACTACTGATACCTACATAAAGATGTATACATATATAATACAAAAAAAACATTTTTTATTAAAAGATAAGCTATTTATAAAGTAAAGAATGCTTGTTGCGTGTTTTGGATAGGATTATTTTGCGCCGTCTGATTATTGTTTGATCCATGACGATGGCTTCTCCCGCCGTTGGCGTTTGAGTTTGAGTTGTTGTGGCCTCTTCGGTGATGGTCATTGCCTTGCGAGTCGCTGCTTCCATTATTTCCAGCTCTCTTCTTGGGTCCATTACTGTGAGAGTTCTTTCTGGCTGGTTGGTGATGAGTGCCCCGAGCTCTTGAGGACGATGAAGATGAAGAGGAAGCTGAAGATGACACCGTAACAGGAACACCCTGGTTTGACGATAATGCGCTTTGAACTCTGGCACTCTCCTCAGCCCACCATTGTGCGAATTCTTCTTCTTGTCTAATCTCCTCCAGATTACGCACTTGCTCAGTGGTACCGTTTCCTCTACTCTGTTCACTCATCAATTGACGTAATTGAGCAGATTCAAGGGCAGAAGACGCTTGAGCAACAACCTCCGCAGCACCCAATGGGACAAATGTAGTTCGCGGCTTCGAGTTTAATTTAGAAGCAATGGTGGATCCACCACTGGTCTTGGGTGAAGTTCCCGTTTGTACAATGTTATTGCTCAATGCAATTGAAGGAGCACCAGCAACACCAATTATAGGAATTGGATTCACAGAATTCACAACGTTCGCAGTAGAGGATCCCCATGGATTCTTGAAATCTCTACGTATTGTGGTGACGCCAGTGTTTTCGTTTGCCGTGCTGTTTCCCGACACCCCTGCAGATAGAGGCGTGGAAGTTCTTCTCCCCCATGGCGATTGCGTTTTTTGTGGTGTGCTCGCAACGACAGGTGTCTGCGCTTGCTGTGCCTGTGCTTGAGCTTGAGCTTGAGCCTGTGCTTTCATTTGTCGATTTCTCTCTTTCTGTGAAAGTCTCATCTTACCACTTGATGCCACCTTGGCCGGTACCGAAGTACTCAGATCACTGCTATTGCTACCTGTGGAGGACAACGCAGCGGGAGTGAGCGTGAGAGGCGAGTTTGTGGAACCAGATACTATGGTACTGCTACTCTTTCTGGAGGATGCCACTTCATCCAATGACAAAAACTCCACTCTGTTTGTAATTGACTCTGTCGGCGATGGTGAAGTAGTAGTAATTAATGATGGGCTGCTTCTACCAGCACTTCTTGAAATAACAGAGGAAATCGTTGGCTCCCGAGAAGAAGATGGGATGGACCAAGGTGCAGATGATGATTGAGGAGGTAATTGCGGAGAAACAGACGAAGATGGAGAATGTGATGGATGTTCATTCTCCTGTGGACTTGTAGAACCAGATAGATTCCTCGATTGCAAGGAAATTTGAGTACTGTTGCTTGTGGACTTACGTCCAGGTCGACGAGATGAAACAAGTACAAATGAGCCATTAGAATCGTCATCTTCGTTATCTTCAATGGCTGACTCGCTGCTTGGATCATTGTTTTGCTGAATCGATAGTAAAGACCGAGACAAAGACGAAACACGCCTTGCGGATGAGGAACTACCAATGACCGCTGCAGCACCTGGTATATTCGATTTCGTTTCTTCGATTCGGCGAGCTGATGATCTCCTTCTCTTCGAGGCACTACCACTGTTGTTTCTTGATGAAACGTATGTATCTGCAGAAGTGTCTTCAAATCCTCCCCAAGCCTCCTTCAATATTGGATGAAGAAGTACAGAATCAAACGATGTGAAATCATGCAGGAATACATCAAGTTTCAAGTCCTCATTCTTGATTATGGAACAACCTTTATACATAGGATATTTCAACGTTTGGAACCATCTTAACCCTTCATCTAGGTTTTTCAGGAAATCCTGATCAATGGCTGGATCAGTGATAAGCTCGTTGAATCGTGAATCAAATAAGAAATAATCAAGATTATTGTAGAAAAACCAAATACAATTCTCGAATAACTTTCGAGTGTTGTAATTATAAGCATGTTGAATCATGATGATAACATTATCGAGATTGATAAAATCCTTGAGAGCAAGCTCACAAATGGATTTTAGTTCCGGTAAAATCAATTCATCGGCCAATTGAATCACATCAAGCACGAAATTGATGAAAGAAGGTATCGAATCAATATCAATAGCATCGTCAAATAGATCTTTATATTCAACACCACTCAAATACTTCAGAACAACATCAAAGACCGCCATCGTAATATCAGGGAAACTCAAAACTTTCGGAACACTCCATTCACTCGATAAGAAAGTCTCAAAATAAACAGATCTTATCGCCAGTACTGGGAAATATGTAGAAATATGACCATCTTGAAGCTCTATATTAATGTAATTCGAAGAAAGTTGGTTACCTTTTTCTTCTATTGATGACAACATGACATGCTGGATGTCCTCGACTAATGAATCTTTACACTTGACTACTCCAACTGGTGTAGTGACTCCAAGTAATCTAGAAAGGGTCTCAACACAATGTTTGGTTCTGCTCAAGTCATTGTGGGTTTGCTGATTCGACTGATTCGACGATGCATTATTGAACCAGACTTCTTCAAAGATATCAGAGTAAAGTAATTGAATCAACAGACAAACAGACCTAAAATTAACTGCACCTTTGAAATGTAAAACAATACGATTATCCTTCGTGTTTATTTCTCGAGATACCGTAATACCTTGTCTATTGAATTGAGTCTTTTTGCCCGCTAGCAAAAGAGACAAAGTATCAGACCTTGCAGCCAGTATATCTGCATGTGCAAGGATAGAATTTTTCTTATTTGTCGTATTATCTTCAACGGAAATGAGAACATCATACATCTTGGAACTCGAACCCAAATTTACATCAAGTTCATGAGCATTGTAAAGTTCCTCAAAGTCTTCGATTTTGAAAGCATGGAAATCAGGTTCATAACCCGTGGGTATCAAATATGACTCAGTTTCAGAGAGACTACTAGGTATCAACCAACGTTCATTGCGTTTTCGGATGAGATCATCCAGATTCTTGTCCTTTCGTTGGTGCCGTGAGTGATCGGCAACATAATTGTTGTCGAACCGCAATGATTCCTCCTGCTCATCTTCAACTTCGCTCCTATGAATAAAATCCGTCACGAACGATTTGTCAAGTTCTAGACCTGTTACATTAGAAGTGATGATTCTCTCATGTAGTAAATTTCTCGATGAATTTGAATCTATTGATTCAACACTCGAAGCTATGCCATTTAAAGGAGACAAACGTGCAATATCGCCGTAGAATGTACTCAGAGGTAGTCTATGAGGGATCAAATCGATTTCATCCCTAATAAAGAAAAATCTTGTGAACAATGGATCGGTGATAACTTGTGAGACTCTGTTTAGGTTCGGTATTTTAGAAAATTTGAATCTTTTCGACAAGCTGGATTTCTTGAGTGAGGTACGCTTGATTCTTTTATACGCAGAACCATCTTGTACACATATAATAATAGAACCATCATTACTCATATCGACATCTGTACAATGCAAATGTTCCTTAGATGCAATCCAAACAGTATTAAAATTCACCGATTTTGTGAACTCAGCAGCAGATGACGTTAATGGGTCGCTTGTCAGTTGCACAATATCTCCATCATCGTACAATAGCAGAATTTGGTCACAGCCTTTCTGGGACACAAGTTTCCTGATTTTTCGCCTCTTTGATAACGCTCTGGGTTTAAAGACATCGAAATTAGTTTCATTAATCTTGGAAACGACCGGAGGTTTGATTTTTGCATGGAATCCACCTTTGTAAATATGAATATCACCATCTTCAGTCAACACGATTGTGGAGTTGTCCGTTGCAAAGACATGATTGATTTCGCCGTAGTTGAATTCTAGTTTTCTTGGAGTACTTTGAATTATGGAACTTCCATTGTCAATACTGCGACGTCCCAAATTCGGAGTTGAAAACCCAAATTGACCCAAATTCAAACCCCAGAAGTAAATATCGGATTTTGTGTATGCAAGTGAGTGATATTTAGAACAACTTACACCTCTGAATGGTATTGAATCTGATCTCTTGAGGTCACCACCAATTACTTGTTTAGGAGAAGTAGAAATGGGTTCTGTATTATTGCTGAATTGGGCAGATTCAACTGGGTATCCAAGTTGACCATTGATATTAGATCCCCATGTGAATATTTGGTTCTTTGAATTCAGTACAATTGTATGATCATTACTGAGATCCACATCAACAATGTTATGTGATTTGAAAAATGGTATTGCAGTGTAATTTTCCTGTGGTTGCGTGTTCCCAAGACCTAGTCTACCACGGGTTCCTGCTCCACTTACGAATATGTTTCCTGTATTTTCACATGTCAGCAATACTTGATGATGCCTAGATGACTTCAAAGACTTCACTCGTGGTAATGATATACGATCATTTATACTTGGGTATACCGAACTATCACCATAATGGAGTTTCAAACTTGAAAGATCAACTCGGTTTAATCTCTCTCTGGAAGAGTCAGAAATCTCCTTTGTATTAGTGAAAAGCACATCTGAGCCACCTCTGACTGGATCGAAATAGTTCTGGTGAGTTGGATTTTTCTTTTTGGTTGTGGAATACCGCTGCTTCAAATTGATCTCTCGAATGGCAAATCTAATTCTGTCTGGGATTATGGTTTTTTTGGTCATTTTCTTTTTCTTTTGGGAAGGGTTTATGAGTTTCCCTACACTGTCGGGGTAACTTAGCCACTTATTGATATCGGTTTCACTGCTAAGAAGGTCTAGTGGTGTGAAACCTTCTCTGTCTTTGGATTTTACGAGTGCCTCGGTTTCTTTCGTGGAGAGTAAGATTCTGGCAATAATGTAATTTTTATGGAATATGGCATAGTGTAAGCAGTTCCAACGACTTTCATAATCTGTCACTAGCAAATTCAAATTAGGATTCTTCAAAAGCTTCTTCAATAAGTCATATTTATTGGTCAAACAGATCAGGTGTAAAAGTGTACGACCATAGCTGTCCCTGCGGGACAATATGTCCTTGGAAAGTGAGATAAGGGTGTTAGAAGTTAGCCTTCTATTTGGCTGAGATTGTGGTCCATGTGGTTGTGGTTGTGGTGGTGATCTGAGTGAGTGTGTTGGTTCTGGTCCAGACACACCACCACTTTTATGTTTATCAGTTACGGAGGTGAATGCGAGTGACTGCATGAAATCAAAATCCGCCAAAGTTAGTACGAGTTCGCATTTGTTCGGATTAAGTGACCCTGAGATGGCGTTTGGAGAAATGCCAGGCACTTGTGTGTCGAACAGGGTAGGAATACTCACTTTAAAACATGGTCATGTGTGCTACTATTCACTGATACAGCCCAAAAAACCTTACAAAACTACCTAGATCGGTCTATCTAATTGGAATATATCTCTTTTTGTTATAGTCATCACCCACCGTGTAGCTCACGTTTTTTCTTGCGTCCCCAGTTTGTTAGCATTTTCGGAGTAAAAGAGCAGGCACGTGTGTCGCACGTGACTGGTACTCGACTACAACATCCGTGCCCTGGAATGTTTTTTCTTTCCTCCTTGTGCACGGGTGTTTCGTGGCAGAATGAAAATTGTCACATCTTTAGGATGTCTATTGAGTCCTTTTGTGGGTAGCTCTGCTTTGAAGAAACCGGTACAAGTGGTAGTTCAGTCAGGAGTGAGGAGCTAGGAGACAGGATTCAAGAGGCACTTCGATACCAGTAGAAGGAACAGATGTCGCTTTTCCTGAACCAGAACAGTCTCACAAATCTGGAGGTAGATCCAGAGAGACTTAAAGTAGCAGAAGTACAATATAATGCATTACAGACCACTGTTAACACGATTAATAAACAATGTGGGCTCAAGTGTATACCGGATGAGTATGGGGAGTCAGATTTAAATAAAGGAGAGAGTGTGTGTGTGGATAGGTGTGTGAAGAAGTTTATGGACGCTACTAGGATTATAGGGCAAGTTGCACAGAACAACAGGCTTTCACTTAATGATTTGAGACATTTTGATCAGATAAGAAGAGATTATTTAAATGGGGAACATGAACAACCACGTAAATAATGAATGATTAAACTTTTCGATTGTAAATGTTATTACAGCGTGTATATAGAAGTAATATTAATGATGACTATTTTAAAATTAAAATTAAAATTAAAATTAAATTAAATTAAATTAAGTTGGGATATGAACTTGAAAATTAAAGTTCAAAATTATGCAACGCTTCTATTATCAAGATCATCGAGTTCGAGATTATCAGTGACTGTGTCTTCTTCCAGTACTAAAAATTCATCACTGGATAAAGGATCATCTTTCCAAACATTGAAGAATTCCAATTCTGTGTAACTCCAACGGCAGAATTTATCATTTGAAATATTTGGTCTAATTTTGAACAAGGTGATATAATAAAAGATTGAAGTTGCCAAGACTGATCCAAAAGTTAGATCAAAGAAGTAATGATGGGTCAAATACATCGTTGACCACCATAACCATGCCACGTAAACCATGAATACGGCTCTTAATTTAGGGAACAAAGTGGCTAACCATAAAGCATCTAAAGTTGCCCATGCAGAGTGTAATGAGGGTAAAGCACCGAAAACCAATGGAGAATGAGTGAATGCTTGTGTATATGTGGATGCTCCAAATAATGCATCGATTCTACCCAACCCACCAGGTGATCCATTCATGGAATAATCAGCTTTATCTAACCCATGTAAGATTTTATACCATGGTGGAGCAGATGGGAATAATAAATTCTGAAAGACCACACCGATTAAATTCTGGAATCCAAAACTGAATCCAAAAGCACGTAAAGTGGTTGGTGGTGCAAATAACCATATTAAGATCGACGTTATTATTGGAATTGCATAATGGATGACTCCATATGGGACCCAAGCTAAGAGATCAAGCACTGTATTAGTCTTTGATGCCAATAATTGAGATAAATTATCACCGTACAAGATCGTTTCCATTGCCGGTAAGACTTCCACGCTAATAGGAGGTCTCCATTCAACAGGTAAAGCTGGTGATGAGAAAAATAAGAGGGCCCATGTCAAAACAGGTAACCCGTATGCAAAGAATTGTGCTGTGATTGGTATTAAACATACTGCTGAAATTGCTGTAAAGATGCAGAATTTGACAAATAAGGGAACTGGAAGTATGTAAAGAACGAAAAATTGTACCAGTATCAGTATTGAAAATTTGATATAATTAAAATACAGATCTTTCTTTGTAGCTCTGGATTGCCAAGCTCTTATCTTTTCTATAGTTTCATTAGGGTTGAAATTAAAATTAAGGTCAGGTAATGTATTTTGAGATTCTTTTGCAGATTTGAATTCTTGGTACAGTCGTGTCACAATATTCATTATTGAAGCAATAATTGCAATTCGGCTGGTTAGTTTGATCCTGCTATATGATGATCTATTAGGACGTCGGATGGCGCTCATGCAAGTTATAGGTCCAGACTGATGTTGGTTAACCAAAACAGATCAATCAAAGCCTACTTATATTATGTATACAGAATTCAAGCCCATATTATTGACTTTTTCCTGGCTATGTGTGTGTTTTTTTCTTTCTCATAGTAGGCAAGAGCGAGTTTTTGTATGTAGGTGTATTCTATTTTTTCTTTTCTTTTTTTTCTGTGGAACTTACGGATCGGCTGGGGTTGAATTTCTTCACGGTGGAAGGCCCAGTACAGTGCAGAATATACAGTACTGTGAAGTACAGTTCGATGCTTCGAATTGGGTGAAAATTGTAATTAGATACTGTATATGGGAACTAATTAGGTACTAGGTAGAGATGTCATCCTTCTCATGGAGCAAGTCTGACGATCTCGAATTCTGGATCTTCAATGGACTCACGTCTATAGCTGTATCTATCGTGTAGTCTGCTCTGGCCACCTTGCCAGAACTCTATTTCTAAAGGAACGATTCTCAAACCACCCCAGTAATCAGGACAGGGTATATCTTCGTCCTTGACGTCTTTGAACTTTTCTTCTTGTTCTTTGATGCTCTGATTCAATTCTTCACGTCCTCCGCGCAGGACCGAACTTTGTGGGGAAGACCATGCACCAATCTTGCTACCTCTTGGTCTCGTCTTGAAATATCGTTGAGAAGTTTCACGATCTACAAATTCTCCCACACCTTCCACTCTTACTTGTCTCTGTAAATCTTTCCAGAAAAACGCTAGTGAAGCGTATTTATTAGACTTGATATCATGCGCTTTTTTGGAGTCGCCCCAATTTGAATAGACGATAAATCCTCGATGATCCAATTCTTTGAACAGGACCACTCTTGAGCTGACACGGCCACTGGGTAATTGAGCCGTTGACAATGTCGTGGACTCTGGGATTGGATCTGTGCTCTTCTCTTGCGCTTCTTTGAACCATTGCGTGAATTGAGTTATGGGATCTTTATTGAGATCGGGACTTTCTAAATGGCCCTTGTCATATTGATAGGTTTTTGGGGCAAATATGATGGGTTCTTCAGGCTGTGCCGAATTTGTCTTGTTACTCATTTTCGCCAATTGTACAAAAGGAGATCTAAAAGGTTTTTGGAATGGTCTATTTAATGGCAATCTGTACATATAATATAGTAAATCAAAGAAAGAAAAATGGTATGATTTAAATATAATACCCTGCTTTTCAAAATTGAGGTGACTGATTTCTAATATGTAAAATACTAGTTAAAAGTGCGCGAAAATGAATAAAATTGTCGTCATACCTGTTTGAGTGAAGGTCTATCTTGTTTACTTGATAAATTTATTACTTGTTAATAAACCAAGAGAGAGATATAATTTATAATTTATACTTATATCTATATAAAAAAAGAACCTATATCAAGAGATCAATCTATTCTTTAGAAGCACCGAGTCTAGCAGCGACTTTGTAGAATTCTGAACCTTGAGTCTTAGCAACGGACAATTCCAAAGCAGAAGGTTGTCTAGAACCATCACCACCTGCAATTGTACCAGCACCCCATGCAGAACCACCGTGAACTTCATCCAAGTTGGTCAATTCTGGGAAGACGGCCTTGTAACCCAATGGGACGTAGATAATACCGTGATGGGCTAAAGTGGACAAAGCATTGATAGCAGTGGCTTCATTACCTCCACCAGAACCAGTAGAGACAAAGATACCAGCTGGTTTATGGTATAAAGAACCTTGAGCCCAAAGAGCACCGGTACCGTCAATAAAAGATTTCCATTGAGCTGGGAAGTTACCGAATCTGGTTGGGATACCAAAGATGAAAGCGTCGTAAGAGGTCAAAGTTTCATTTGTAGCAGCTGGGTAGTCTGGTCTTGGTGGTGCGTGTAAAAGTTTAAGGATATCTTCATTAAGAGTTTCTGGAACTTGGAAGATATCGGCTTGACCACCAGCGGCAACGACACCAGCTTTGACTGATTCAGCCAAAGTAGCGACGTGGTGGTACAAGGAGTAGATAATAATGGCGACTCTTGGAGATGCGGACATTGTATGGATTGATTGAGTATTGAAGGGTAAGAACTACAAACACAATTGATTCCAAAGAAAAAAAACGGGGGGGTTACAATAAGGATATATATATATATATACGTAAATGTAAATGTAAATGCGGTGAAAAGTGAATGAATAACGCAATAGAAGCTTTAAGGAGTCGCGATTGGTAGGGGGCAGAATCCAATTGTATGTACACACCCAATTTGTTTGCTACGTATGTGTTGTGTTATCACTCACAGTGGTAGAATAATAAACTTAGTATTTTTTACTAATTGTTTGGTAACGTATTGCGCAATGCCACGGAGAGGGACAGCCAGCAGCAGCAGCAGGCAGCAGGCAGCGGGGCCGCAGTGTTAGTGCAGTGCTAGTGCAGTGGCAGTTTAGTAAGTGATTACTAGCACCCAATGGCCCCAAAATGCGCGCGCTCTTTCTGCCTGTTTCTGCCTGTTTCTCTCTGTTTCTGCCTGTTTCTCTCTGTTTCTCTCACGGCGACAGCCCCCCTGCACAGCCCGAAACGGTAAAAGCCAATTTTCTGCACAGCCAGCGGGTTATTCTATTCTTTGTCTTTATACTTTTGCAATTTACTAATACTTAGTAATGCGCGGGACTCTCGCGCAGGCGTGTAGCTCAACGGTCGGCCCGCCTGCCTGCCTGCCTGCCTGCCTGGGCAGGGGAGAACTGTATTCTAAATTCACTGGCAGATGAGGACTACCGAAGGCCGTTGCATTTGACAAAAGTCTTGTGCTTTTGTGGGTGTCAATGCCAATGGCCAAAAGAAGGGTTCATCAACCAAGAGAACAAGCTAACCAAGCGCTCACGCTGATGCTCAGGCTCAGGCTCAGGCTCGGGCCCACTGCTGGATCCGGCATCTGGCGCGCGTCAATATTGTGAAATTCCGCAGAGCGCTTCAGTGTATGCGCGCCTTTTGGGCCTTTGGGTTCTTTTTGGGCCTTTTGGGGCCTTTTGGGGAATCCGCGTTAACTCCCCTTGTTATTCTATTTTACCACGCCATGCCACGGCAGTAGTAAGTAGTACGTACGTACGTACGTACATGCTTTACCTCCCACTAAGTAAGCAGTTGTACGGCTAGTAATCATCAGTTACATATTAGTACTCTGCAGCATTATACTTTCATTACTACGCAATTGTTAATAATTTATTATTATTTTTTTTTTGATCTTAATGCGGACAGCTAGCTGGCTACAGTATCTACCCACACACTATCAATTGACATTCAGTACTCATTAATACATTAACTGGTTAATTTTCCAATCTTTCTCCTCTTGTCTTTTCTTTTCTCTTATTTCCTTTCATTTCCTCTCATATCGTTTAAACATTGAGCCAAATCTTCCAAATGACCAAAGTTGCAGTACGTATTGTAAATTTTACACCCCTGTCTCTGAAATTCTTACTAATTCACCATAGATTATAATATACTCCACTTATGGCCATACCGCCTCCTTGGCTGAAGCTGTTAAATCTGGTATTGAATCTACAGGATTAGCAAAAGCTCAAATTTATCAAGTTCAAGAGACTTTACCACAAGAAGTTCTCGATGCTATTCATGCAAAACCTCAATCTGATTACAATTACCCATTTGCTACAAATGAAGTCTTGGTTGAAGCTGATGCCATTATTTTCGGTATCCCAACAAGATACGGTAATACACCAGCTCAATTGAATGCATTCTTAGATGGAACTGGTGGTTTATGGGCTCAAGGTTCATTATATCATAAACCTGCTGGTTTATTCGTAGTTACTGGAACTTCAAGTTCAGGTGAAGTCACTTTCCGTAATGCATTGGCTTATTTCGCCCATCAAGGTCTTATTTACGTCCCATTGGGTTATAAACCAGCTTTCCCTGAATTAACTGACTTGACTGAACAAGTTGGTGGAAGTCCTTATGGTGCTGGAGCTTTTGCCGCTGCTGATGGTTCAAGAGCTGTCTCAGAGAAAGAATTGGCAATTGGTCGTATTCAAGGTGTTGAGTTCGCTAAAGTCGCTTCCAAATTGACTGGTGCCGCACCTGCTACTGCTACTGCTACTGCAACTGCACCTGCTACTGCAACTACTAAAGATACTAGCGCTTCTGTTACTGATACATCCGATGCTAAAGCCGCCGATGCTACAACCACTACCAAAGCCGCTGCCGCTACTACTGCTACACCTCCATCAAAACCAGAAACTAAAACGGTCAAAGAAGAAAAATGGTATCACCAATGTTGTACTATAATGTAAATAACAAAAATATAATATATATGAACACTTAACTTTTTTTGTTTTAATTAAATTACCTACTTGATATAAAAGTCTTTTTACCGACTTTACGTACTTTGGCGAATTTTAATAAGAATTTATCCAATTTCACACCTTTGGTATTTAATTCCTCGACGAATGGTTCAATATCTTGAATCAGCCATTGAGGTTTGATATTGAATAATTGTTGTAATCTCAAACTTGAATCATTACTGAGTCCTGAAATATCGACAAATCTAATAAGATTTGAATTCTTTACTACAAGTCCACGTAATGATTCTTCAAAATCAACATCTGGGTTATAATTCGCAGGTAATTTAGATTTAAGTTCAACCAAGAAATCGTCTTCTCCAATCCAACTTTCTTGACCTTTCAATTGTTGGAACTCTGCTAATACTTGTATTCCAAAGGCTCTTGTCACTGCAACATGATCCAAATCTTTTCCATTATTATCATTATTTTTACTGAATTTTTCCAACAATGAATGTATGATAGGTTCTGGTATTGATGAATTTTCAGAAACTGTGGATTTTGTAATTTGATCAAAATTAAGATCATTAAACCATGATAATATATTTCCATCATCTGAATCACCACCACCATTTGAAATAACACCAAGTATAATCATATAAAGAATATCAACCGCGAGATGATCCGCTAATATGAAACAATTACCATCGAGTTCCACAATTTGTAAATCATTACACAATTGGGTAAATTGCGAACTAGACACACAACTTTGCTCAAATAATTCTTTCAAAGAGATGGAGTCCACTTGCAAATCATCCAAAGAATTGATAACGGGAAGATTGGAAGTATTTATTTTGCCAATTGTTTTGGATAATTCCAATTGTGATTCAAATGTATTGATCCCAAAAAACCTCGATGGGTTCTCTGATGAATGTTTCGGCTGTCTATACATCAATAACAAGTAGTTTGAGTGGTTTTTCTGCCGTATCTTGAAAACTTCTGACCCTGTTACCAGTACAGGAACGGAGTTTGTGGATTCTGCTTTGATAAACAATTTTTCATTGTTTTCAACTGCTTTCAACAAATCAGCATTCATCTCTATGAGTTTCAAAGTATACCCTGGATGAACCCGGCTTTCTGGCATCAATCGCGTATACAATTCTGACATCTTGGCTCTAGGAATATTTGATGATAAACTGACTTCAGATATGGCACTCTAATAAACGTGTCAACGCGATCGATATATGGGGTAACAATCTCAATATTTTTTTTTTTTTCAGAGTTTTGAAGTTTCGCGTTTCGTGATGATTCTATTTGATTTATTAAACATGAGCTATTTAGAAAGTTATACAAAACTGAGTACAAAGAAGAAAAATAAAGAGGTAAATAAAGTGACTAATTCGTTTTACAGATGAAATTTTGAAGTGAATCTATTTATAGGAAATGGTGGGGTAGAGTGAAGATGTAGATATCTGTATTGTATGTGTGTGTGGTGGATAAATGAGCGAAAATGAGAGTCTTCGTAATTTTATTTTATGTTTTTTTTCATTCAACCAGATTCAAGCCTTTCTGGATCTTGGCTTGGAGACTGGAGATGCAGGAGAGGCACCTGAAGCGGTAGCAGATGAAGCCTTTGCAGCTTTAGCGGCATTGGCGATACTGGCGGCTCTTTCCCTTGATTTTTTGTTACCTTTTTGGACGTAGACCTTGATGTAGAAAGAGATGAAGAGGATAAGGTAAGAGGTCAAGATCAAGTAACCGTAAGTAGCAGCTTCTGGAGTACCATGGCAAGTACCCCAATGTTTCAAGACACCATCAAAGTATTTTTCTGCGTAGAAAGTATAAGTTGCAAAATAGACAAATACTAGATCGATTAAGAATTGAACAATTTGGAAAGTGGTGACCCATTGTTTCCACCAAACTCTAATACCTCTTGAGCTCAAGAAGTAGTACCAGTACATGACGACATGGACAGCCAAGTTTAATAGAATAGGGACCCATTCAACAGCAGTATGACCAACCAATTGGGTCAAACATAATAAACCTGTTGCACCATGATGATAAGTATGCAAGAATTGCAAAGGTTTTCTTCTCAAGACTAAGAAGATAGTATCGAATAATTCAACGAATTTTGTCAAATAATTCAAGTAGTAAAGAGTGACCAATTTTTGAGTGTATGCACCTTCAGCACAGATTGAGTATAAAATACCATTTCTCCAATATAAAGGAACGAGTTGTTCAATGATCAATAACAAGAGAATGAGTGAGACAGTTGTCAAGAACAAATTATGGATTTGGAACAGTCCATTAAGTTTGATAGGTTTAGCTTTTAATTTGTTTAGAACAAATTGGGAACCAAAAATGGTGATGTAATAAACAGCAATCACGGACAAACCTGTTTGATAATCACCGAATCTTGTAACGTTTTGAACGAATTCGAAATCATCAGCAGGGTATCCGATGACCTTGTCGAAGTAGTAGTTAAAGATGGGCCAAAGTTGCAGGCCAAATGGGTGAGAAACGGAGGGATAATCGTATATGATTGGGGGATGCAATAAATGTTGTGATGCATGTGAAGATAGTTCCGAGAAGCCGGAAAAGTCGAGATTCGCCAAGTCCTGGGCGAAGGACTTGAGGTCGTCTAGAGTGATGGCCATGATGCAGAAGGGAGAGCTATGAGGAGGGGGGAGGCTGGAGGGTGGGGAGCTGAGGCAAGCGGGGGCACCAAGTGAGCAGCAACAGCAGCAACAGAGAGGGTGTGTTGATATAAAAAAAGGAAAAAGAACACACACTCCCAGGTGTAAACGAGAGAAAACCCACGAAAACGCAGAAAAAACGCAGAAAACACACAGAAAAGACACAGAAAAGACAGAAAACACGATTTTTCAGTGCCGCCCGAGCAAATGAAAAACTCAAACAAAAATCGAAAAGAAAATAGAGAAAATAAAGTAAGTAGAATACACAAAGAAAGTAAAGAAAAACAAAAACCGGTGCAGTAAGTAGTGCTTCAGAGGGAAAATTCACACAAGAGCGCGGGAGCCAGCTGAAATTCTGTGAAATTCTCAAATTCTCCACTCGAAAAGCGTCGCAGGATCCGGCACCAGCTGAAATCAGGAAAATCTTTTAGCTCAGAAAACACTCGGCCTGGGGACTGGACCCGTGTTTTGAGCCATCTCTTTTGAGCCAACTGCTAGTGCGGGGCGCTTACGTAATGAGAGTGTATTACACAGTTTACACAGTTTACACAGTAGAGTATTATCACAAGGACTCCGTTCTGGCCTTGAGTGCCTGATTGAACTTGGAGAAGTTGTTAGCCGTCTTGTGGTTGAGGAAGTAGCCCAGTGGGTACGCGAGGAGCCCGCTGAAGTGCTCGCCGTGGACCAATTTTGTCTTGTGCGGGTCGGTGTCTGCGGTGTCGAACTTGAAGTAGTGTTCCCCAGTGTACAAATAAGCATGTCCAAGAGCACCTCTCCACTTCAAGAAACTATCGGATTTCTCCACAATTACAGGATGGATCACCAGTGGGTTCGCTGCGCGTCCACCGAAATCCAGTCCAATCTTAACTTGTTCCCCGGGCTTGAGAGAATCAAATGAAGCATCCACCTCCACCTCCACACCCCCGTCCACGCCCCCGTCGAGGTTCTCCACATTTGGTGATGGAATTCTGAGAAATCTGATGAACTCCGTCCACTCGGGGTACTCCTTGAAATTGAAGAAAACTTTCAAAGTCTCATCGAGTGGCTTGTCAATGATGATCTCTGTTTGAACACTTAACAAAGTCCACTCTGGTTCCGGTTTGATATCTGTCATTGCTGTTTATAAAAGTGAAGTTGTACTTCAACTCCGGTCTTGACACACTTGTAAAAAGCGAACAATAACCCATAATGGGGAATCATATAGCGGCACAATAGCCGCACGGGCTAATTAACTTATCGGTGCACGGATTGAAGATACCCACCGACAACAGAGTATAGTATACAGTGGTGTGATGAATCTGCTTACGTCAGGCGAGGAAGACGGTTCAAGGGAAAAAACCCCGGCGCGGCCTGTACGGCCTGGCTTTCGCGGGACGGCTGGTGCGCGCGTTTCTCTGGCCTCAGTTCTCGTTTAGCGTGGGATGGGGCGATGCGCGTCTCCAGCGCTTTTCTTCCTCGCATTTGAACTTCGCGGCATTTTCAGCGCCAGGGTTTCTCGCCAGGCTGGTACAGTGAGTTAAATTGCAAGGGGCACGCACGTTAAAACACGGCTCTACTATGTGCTACACCGCTCACACAGAGTCAAAACCATCACACAACAGGCGCCTAGCCACTAACCACTACCACAGCAAGCGACAAAGCAAGAAAACAAGCAGGACTAAAATAACCGCTCTCTCTCTCTCACACTCAAGGTTCATATAACCGGAAATTCCACACTGGTTTTTGGTTCCCGCCCCGGCGTATTCTGGCTTGCCGAGACATTTTTTTTTTCTCTCTGTTTAGGAGTGTGCTTTGTGTTTTTTTCGCTTTCTGCCGTGTCCGGGGGTGTCAAGAATTTGTATGTTGGCTGATCCACACTGGCGGAGTTGGGTGGGGACACGGAGCTACATGCCCTTGAAACAAACAAGCGCCGTTTCCATCGTTGAATATAGTTCTATAAGAGCACAGTGCGCCCTGTTTCTACGCAATCAGGGTCTATTGCCGCAATGCTGGTCGAAGCAGTAGTACAGTATTGAGTGTTCACGCTCGCTTGATTAATCTCGTAAAAAGCGTAATACATGTTATTTTTCTACTTAGTGTAAGCAAGCCGAGTCGATTCCGTGCGTCGAGCACGGATATTTTTCCAAAAGCCGCTTGTCAGTAGCACCCCCCAGTAACCGTTTCATACTACTCCATTCACTTAGATGCAGACTTTGGTTTTCCAGAGTTACATTGCGTGATATGCCATAGAGAGAAAGAGAGAGATTGTATGTATTTGATTGAGAAACTCGTTTTTTCACAGATCGGATCGGCTCAACCGGTTCTTCCAGGATCCCGTTTTGTCTCCTGTTTTTAGATACCGTTCTGGCTCCCGCCCTGCTTTCACACCCCATATTCCCCTTCTTCCGTAGTAAAATTAACCGTTGGGAAGGCTGAAACTACATGCAAACCACTACGGAACCTGAATTTTGCGCAATAAACACTCTACATATTTGTTCCGTTGTCAGGCTGTAGCAATTTTATGCCGCAAAGAATATCATCCATTCTCAATAATAATATGTGTATGCGCATACATGCTTATTATACTTGTTTTATTTTATTTTCCTAAATGCCGAACTACTACGACATACATACATAACTTCTTATTTTACAGACATAATGCTTCGCCGTATTCAAGTGGTACGGTATTGTACTTTTATGCATTAAAAATCTCTTGGTTCATATATATGCCTCAGCCGTTTGCTTATTTGAATTTCTTGTCTTGTCTTTCCTTGTCTTTCCTTTATCCTGATAAATATTCTTGTTATATCTCCAAACTTAATTGAAACTTTCAAAGGAAAGTCATCTTATCACACATATTTTCATATGCTTTATCGACAATGAGCCCTTTGCTTTCACTGTCTCATAATAATCCATATCATCATCCATCAAATATCTTTCATACCCATTCGCAACAACTCGTTCCTTCATTACCGGCAATTCCACTCTTGATGACAGCTGATACAAGAATCAACACACTTGATTCTGAAACAAACTCTACAAATACATCCACAAATACCCCAACAAATATTTCTACTCCATCAACAGATCCTAATTCTGTAAATAACTCAATAAAAGATGCTCCAACATCTCAAATATCTTCAAATGTCACATACGTACTTCCTCCACTGGTCCCATTAGCTGTTCAACGAACACCTTCATCCAGCTTATTTGCCGATCAGCAGTTGCAACAGCAGTTACAGCAGCACCAACAGCAGCATCCGCAACATACACAGCACCAACCCCAATCACAACACCAGCTTTCTCAACATCCGCAACACCCGCAACATGCTCAGCAATTACAACAATCACAGCCTTTACCACCTTTGTTCAAATTGGTATTAGATTCCACATTACCCATAACACATCCAACTTCGAATTTTGGTCTTCACCAAATGTATCCACTTACAACTCAACATCAACATCAGCATCAAACTCCACATAACTATCCACAGTATCATCAATTCAATCTCCCATCGTATTCTACTCTTACACCCTTGAGAAGTTCTTCTACATCCAATTCTGCGCAAAATCCAGCTTTACAATCGCATTCTCCTTCTCCTTCAATAGCTTCAAGTGCATTCAGCTACCCTACTGCAAGTCCTTCGAATAATACATATCATACCAGTTATGCAACACCTTCGTTATCCACTTCAGGTGCCCCCATTGTGTCCCCATTATCCGATCCTGAAACCGGTGTAGATCATCAACATCAGGATCACCAACAACAGAGACATTTATCATCACCAAATTCATCAGAAGCTTCCAGATCTTCCCGTGTTCGCAAACCAACTGCAAAAAGAAAGAAGAGAGAATGTCCTATTTGTCATAATTATTTCTCAAATCTAACCACTCATAGATCGATCCATAATAATGGTACAAAACCATTTGTTTGTTCAACTTGTAATCGTGGTTTCAAGAGATTTAATGATTTAGTTAGACATGAAAAGAGTCATCTTTCGCAAGTTGGTGAATGGGAATTCCAATGTCCATTCTTCAAACCAAACGCCAAAGAAGATGAAGAAGATGAAAAAAATTCTCCATCTCGTTTTACAAATGGTGTTTCTTGTCATCATACAGGTTTTTTCTCAAGATGTGATACTTATAAAAACCATTTAAAAGCAATCCATTTCCAATATCCTCCAAATACAAGCAAATCAGATAGGTCCAATGCACCGGGGCATTGTAAAGAATGTGGACAGTGGTTTGCAACCACTAATGACTGGTTGATCAATCACGTTGAGACAAATAGTTGTAGTAACGTCGTTAACACCATCACACACCGCACACAAAATTCTCAAGAAGAATCCAAGTAGGTAGTACCCTCCCGGGGATTGTATCACTTCCTACACTGTTATTATAAATACATATATATATGCCATACACTCATGTTCCAAAACTTTTAATATACGCCTTACGAATAATTAGAAAAATTAGTAGTTTAAATAATTGTTTAAACGCCGGTGTGCCATAGTGAAGAACGTGATTACATACACAATTTTGGTGAAAATTACCAGGCGAGTTGTTTACTAAGGGGCCGGCACCTCGGTCTAATTCAGCTCCTGGTAATTTGTTACCGAATTTGTTGATACATAAATTCCAGCCTGCAGTAAGCGTTGTTCAATTTGTCTTAAGGGATTGTGGGTTGTTGTGGTAATCTAACAATGAGTAGCTGGGCGTGGTCTGTACTGAAGACATTGGTCTCTGGATTGGCGCTGGTGATTGTGGTGACCTCATACAAGTATTTACCAGGTGCTTATGCAATTAGAACTTATTATCTATTATACAAATTCGCTTATGTTCCTAAACCTAAAAACATCAAATTTACCAAGGAGAAACTTGATGAATTAGCTGAAATTAAAAGAGAAACAAATGATGAATTAGAAGTTTTTAAACCTACTTCCTACAAGACTTATTGTTGTCCTTTAGAATGTGATTATTATCTCCATAAATCCAATTCCACATATTTTCAAGAATTTGATCTCGCTAGAGTTAAACATTTCTTTGTCAAAATACCAGAGATATTCTGGCACTACGCTGATACAAACGCTAATGGTAAAGGCACGGGTTCATTCCAAAATTGGCCGTTTGTACCATTAGGTACTGTATCAGCATCATTTTTCAAAGAGATTAAACCATTTAGTTCATATTCTGTGGAAACAAGTATTTTCACATGGACAGAGAAATGGATTTTCATCCTAAGTAAATTCAAACTTTCAAATGGACGTGTGGCAGCTATTGGTATTGGTAAATTGGTCTTTAAACACGGTAGAAAGACAATCCCACCACAAGAAGTCCTAGAAGCAAGTGGATTGTTTAATGAAAAAGTTGAAAAAATCAGAATTGAAAATTTAAAACATGTTGATGAATATATAGATCAATCTGATTTACAAGAGATAAACTTTTGAAATTTTCCAATATATAAGTACGTAAATATATAGATAATTTCAATGCACCGATGAAATCGAGTTCAATTCTATATTTGCTTGTTGTGGGTCGTTAAAGTCATTATTATTATTAGTTGGAATTTCAGTAGGATCAACTCGTGTGTTGTCTGCCTCCAAATCATCATCTGCATAGTCGGTTGGATTCAAAGCTCTTAGGAACTCTACGTAATCGAAAAAATATTCACCACCCAATTGATCTTCATCAATACCTTTCAATTCTCCATCATCTTTAACTCTTAGATGACAAGCTGGTAATTTGGATATTATCACAAGAAAAACAAATGATAAAACCGAAACGTATATCACAACAATCAAAGAGCTAACGAACTGATAAACTAATTGAATATAATGTTTATTAATCCAACCTCCATTAATTTCAAATCCTGCTAATGCAGCTATTTTTTTATCTGCAAAAATTCCAGTTAAAAGATTACCTATGAGTCCACCAATTCCATGAATTGCGAAAATATCATAAGAATCATCAATTTGAATCCAATATTTGATTTGTGTTGATAAATTACAAATCACAGCTGTAATACTTCCAATGATGAAACTACTCCAGAAATTAACATATCCAGTAGCTGGAGTAATTGCAACAAGACCACTTATCATCCCGGAACTTAAACCAACAACAGAGATTTTACGTTCAGGAAATGCCAAGAAATAATCTAATACACTCCATGATATACCACCCATTGCACAAGAAACCACTGTATTTGAAAGAATTATACCAGTTCTTGCATCAACTTGAAAAGCACTACCACAATTGAATCCAATCCAACCAACAAATGTTAAAAAAGTTCCCAAGACAACAAATCCAAAACTTGAAGATCTATAATTAACCATCGAATCTTTATTTCTTTTACCAAGAAGCCATGAATATACCAAAGCTGTAACACCACTTACTATATGAACAACTGAGCCACCGGCGAAATCTAGAACTTGCAATTTTTTAAATAACCACCCATTATCATTCCATTCCCAATAACTTATTGGGCAATAAATCAATAAAATCCACGGTACAACGAAGATCATTGCTGGTTTTAAACGGCCTCTTTCACCAAGACATCCAAATGTTAGAGAAGATGCCACACAGCATAATAAACCTTCATAAACTGCAAAAACATGACCATTCAAAGATCCACTCGAAGTATATGATGAATGATCAGTATTTGGTATGAAAAGACTACCAATATCTAGATTCTGTAATCCAACATGATGGAAATCTCCCAAGAACCCCGATTTACCAGTAGGTGAAAATGAAAGTGAAAATCCAAAACATAACCATATTATTAGAACTTCACATGAAATTATTAAGGGAACACTTAGTTGTTGCAGTGCCGATTTCCTTTGTGTGATACCAGAGTAAAAAATACCTATACCAAGAATTAAAAGAAGGAGTAAACATGAATTAAAAAGGGTGAATGATGTATTCACCAAGTATGCAACAGACGGGGTGATGTCTGTCTCCAGAGACGGCGACTCGTCAGCCATTTTTTCCATGTATGTATGTAGGAGTTATCAGCTGAGACTCTGCGTCCTTGTATCGGAACCCATGGGTACTTGTGAAATGTTGAAGGCCGTGCTGGTGCTGGTGCTGGTGCTGGTGCTGTCTCTTCAAAGACCGTATACAAACTATTGTCAAAAGTAAACGGTTATAATTTTTTTTTTTCTTTTGTTGCTTTGTTTTTCCTGTCATACATAACAATCAGGGGACAGAAGTGGAGATACTGTAGTGTGTATTGAATGTTTTTTTGAGATAGCGTCGCGCCGATCGGTGCGTGGTGTAGGGGTGTCTGCGTTTGTCATTTCTCGTATCTCTTCGTATTCAGTATACACGGCGGCACGAACAGTGATGTCAGATGCGGTAGAGTTGAATTAGTCCATTTTGAAGGTGAATTTCTCAGTGGTTTGTGATAGCTGGCAGACCCTGGGTGGTGGAGCTCGTTGCTGGTTCGGTCACGTTGGCAAACAGCAGACCTAGATGTATATAGAGAGCGATCAAGATCCGGTGGTGTGGCCTGCGAGGGAGCTGTGGGAGGTCTGGGAAGTGCAAGAGTGCGCGCGTGGACGCGGGAGCCGTGCAGGGATGTCTGGGCACAGAATTGAAGATACCAAACAATAAAACAAAACTCGCCCCATGACGCATTTCTCGGCACGATTCCGCTGGTGATTTCGTTTGGCAGGGTGTGTTTGGTTAGATATAAATTGTGCATCTTACGTGAGACAGAACAGAGCATACTGTAGCTTCATCTTGGTGTCGCCAAGGGCTGCACTGCTGTGCTGCTGTGCATGTGGGCGTCTGGGTGTGTGGGTATGTGGGTGAGTGAAAGCCCGAGCACAGTAGTTAACTGGTCCAAGAAGGGAAGAGACAAGACAAGACAAGACAAATAAAATGGATGTAGGATCTGAAAGAGCCGAAATAACACGCTAGGCCACAGCATGCCACAGCAGGTGGCAGGCAGGTGGCAGCAGGCCACAGCACACATGGCAGCAGTACGCGCCAGTACGCGCCAGCAGACGCCAACACGCGGGACAAAAAAAGAGTCTGCGGTGCGCGCGTTGGCCGCGATGGGCGCGCACTTTACGGGGGGCCAGCAGCCCCGCGTGGGCCGTGGGAGGACAAGACGCGCTAGTTTCGCGAACTGCTTCGCGAGCTTCGCGCGAGAACCCCTAACTAATGATGGGCCATCAGGCCAGCCCAGTGGCAAAACTAGGGGCATTCTAGGGTAAAAACATAAGGTGAGACAAGACACAAGGCATAGAAAATGCATCATGGCGCGCAAAATACAAGAACAAAACAGCCAAAGTACAGGCAAAATAGATAAAAATAAAATACACTCTAGTTCGGTTCAAACCAAGGGGACTGCGCAGTTGGGCGGGCTGCTGGCACCGCTGCTGGCACCGCAGCTGGCACCGCAGCCGGGCCTGCGTATTTGTATAATAAGTCTTGTCATTTTGAGTATGTTTTCTCCTTGTTTCCTCTTCAAGCGAGATGCCCTGAGCTGGCTGCCTCGAATGCATTAATATCATTATCTTTATCATTATCTTTATTATTATTATTATTCTATTGTCGTTTTCAGTGCATTTGTGTTTTTTGATTTTTCTCTGCACTGCATTTCTGCGTTTTTGCGTTTTTGCATGGTGATTTTCGTAGTGTTTTTTTTTTATTTTTTAGTTTTTTATTATTTGTTGGTGGTATTTTTGTTTTTTTCCCCTTGTCAGCTGTCTGTGGGCTTTTGGGGCCGTCCGTTTCTGGCGATTCTGGAGATCACAGCTGCCATCTTGCTCAGCTCGCTTTAGTGCGCTTTAGTCCGTTTAACTCGCTTTAGCTCGTTTTAACTAGCTTCAGTCTCGCTTCAGTTTCGCTGCTGCTTCGCTTTAGTTCGCTCTAGTTCGCTCTAGTTCGCTGTTGCCCCCGTCAGGTCTCTCATTCTTGCACAGAGTGCCTAGCTAGCAACACCCACGGTTAGAATTCTTGCCTGATCAGCTCCGCATTGCTTGTCTTCTCGTTCGCTCCGGGTCCTGCTGCTCAGCGCTACTGCATACTTTCATATATCGTGTTATCAATACACGGTCTCCAATTAGAATCCAAAACACGCCCTTCCCTCGCTGTCTCTCACTGTCTCTCACTGGGCTGCGTCGTTTGTGTTTTCAACCATCTACCACTTCTTTGAACAACCACATCCACGGCGACTAGGAACCACCCATTCGAATCTCGTTTCGTTGACCTCCCCGTGCACTGCAACATACAGTGTGTCGATCACCATACACTGACCGCTCACTCTCTCACTCCCTCGTTCCCTCACTCACTCCCTCACTCACTTATTCACTCACTCACTCTCTCACTCACTCATACTGGCACTAGTTGTCCTAGGGTCCCATATCATTTGCTTTCTTGAGCTTGTAACTTGCACATACCCATTCCCATCATCATGTCTGCTCATTGGCTACTTTTGGGAGTCAGAAAGCGCAAATTCGTTATTTTTGCCGCCATTTTGACCCTCGTTTTCGTTCAAACACTCATCTCATCATCTAGAGAATCTCATGACAAACTCATAAACCTCTTAGAATTATCAAGAGAAGGTCACGAAGCTGAAACTGAAAACCTCATATCAAATTTGAAAAAAGGTCAAGGTGTGAAAGCTAGTAAAACAAAATTCTCAGCAGGTGGTATCGATGACTCTCATTTGAATACTCAAGATAATGATAGTGAAGATCTCAAAATTCTCAAATCTTCAGACAATACACCGGCTGTTGATAATCCTTTTATCAAGGATGATACCGCAATAAATGCAAAAGATTCAAAAGACCCCAAAAATTCAGATACCTTACTTCAGAAAACTGGGAAACCTGCGCTGGCAACAGGTGCTACAAAATCAGGTTCCACTGGAGCTGGACCCTCTGTGGAAGAACAAAGAGGTCTTATAATCAAAGCTCTATTCGATATGATAGCGAAATCAAAGCCTTCACTCAATTATGAGAAGAAATCTGGAAGAGAAGGTGGTGTTAATGATGCCAATCTTCTTAGTGAGAAAGTTTTGAGAGAATTTTTACAATTTAGTCCTGAATATATTGAAGCAATGAAGAAAAGTCATGCTGATATCTTGGAACAAATACAAGATATTAAATTCCCAAAGGGAATGTATAGTGGTAATGGGATTGCCATTGTTGGAGGTGATTATTATTCATTTATGACTTTAACTTCAATTGCAGTAATGAGAGAAAGAGGTGGTACATTACCTGTGGAAGTTATAATGCCAAATAAAAAATTCCCTGAAGATCAATTTTGTTATGAACTTTTACCTGAATTAAATGCAAAATGTGTTTTCCTTACAGATGTTTTGGGTGAAAATTATGAACATACAATATCTTTTAATAAATATCAATTCAAAGGTTTAGCAATGTTAGCTTCATCATTTGAAAATTTGATATTAATGGATAGTGATAATATTGCAGTTGCACCATTAACAGATGCAATTTTTAAAGAAGATCCATTTCTAACTTATAAAATGGTAACATGGCCTGATTTTTGGGTAAGAGCTACAAGTCCTGTATTTTATGATATTGCAAATGTTCCAGTGACAAATAAGAGAATAAGAGATAAAACAGTAGATTTACCAAAATCTCAACAATCTATATTTAGACCAAAAGATGCACAACAATTAATTCCATTCCATGATAGAGAAGGTACAACACCAGATGTTAGTACAGAATCTGGTCAATTAATGATTTCCAAGACTTTCCACCCAGATGTTGTATTACTTTCAATGTACTATAATGCTTATGGACCCGATAATTATTATCCTTTACTTTCGCAAGGTGCTGCTGGAGAAGGTGATAAAGATACATTCCCAGTTGCAGCCACTGTTCTCGGTAAATCTTTTTACCAGGTCAAGGCAAGCGTGGTCGCCAATGGGTTCCATCATGATGAAGGATTCCACGGGGCTGCAATGATTCAATTCGATCCTCTGGTGGATTACGAAAATTATCAAGAATTCATGGACCTCCATAAGAAATCGGATGAAAGTTACGTTCCTGAAAAACTCGATGAATTCTTGAGTAATGACACCAGAAGAAACGCTTTATTCTTGCATGCCAATTTCCCGAAATTGCTACCCACAGCTTTACTGGATGGATTCGTGGTAAAAGAAGAGACTAGTAGACATTTCGCCATTTATGGCGATAAAAGGATTCCTGGAAATTACGAATACCAGATATGGAAAATCATGGATGAATACCTCTGTAAACGCAAGGTCAAAATGTTCTACACGGAGCATGAAGACGCACTTAGAGGCCCCGATCAAAGAGACGAATTCTGCCATGGTCCAATGTTCAAGCATGTTGAATATCTCAGGCTACATAATTGAAATAAGCTCTTTGTATATCTATGAACCTAATGTAATTAATTATTCACTGAAAACCCACCGCAACTAGCAATTTCGCTATGCAGCTGTGTGGAGGGAAAAAAACCACTCCACAGAGAAGAGGGCAAAATAAAGAAAAAAAAAACAAATTATACGGAATCAACAAGAATAAAGTAGTCACTTCGTAGCGATTTCAGAGCTTCTAGCGGTCCAACTGGTGGTAGTCTATTGGTTTCAAGTATTGGAGTGGAACAAAGAATGAGCTCGAGTCTCTCGTTTATCGGTGGGATACGGAGCACTTTTGCGTCTGCTAGATCCGCTGCAACACATGGAGGGGAAGCTTTCGGTATGGGGAACCAAATTTCCCAAATTTGCCAAATTTACCGAATATCCAAATACCCTGCTCACTCATATAGAACGCTGTTCACGTTGTCGTTCAAGCGACCAGCACATACGAGCACCCACGTTTTGACAGTGCCTGGCCATTCTTACCTGTCGCAGTTGCAGCAAGTGAGAAGGCCGTTCTCGATATATACTCTGGGGAAAGCGTCATCGAAAGCGGCTCGTTCATTTGTATACCTAGGAGGTGGTGTTGCTGCTGCTGGCTCATATGTTGCGTACAAAGTGGACCAGGCCACCTCGTTCACACATGAACAGTTCGCTAATGCAAAAGAGTTTGCCTCTGGGATAGCAGATGGTATCAGCGGCTTTTTCAAATCGAGCAATAATAGCAACGAGAACGGCGGTGGCAGTGGTAGTGGAGGTGGAGGAGGTGATGGAAGTGAGCTGGCTGGTGGTGCTGGATCTGCTGCTGCCATAGGTATTGCGGGATCTAAAGACAGTCTAGATGATGACCATACTCTCGTGGGTGACAACGATGATCTCGAGAATTACGATAGTGAGAACGATGACGATGACGAAGACGAAGCAGGGCACACTTCAACCGATGACAACATATTGAACCTCACACGTCAGATGATAGAAATACGAAACATTCTGTTGAACATCAATGGATCAGCAGCACTCAAATTACCTGCTATTGTAGTCATTGGGTCCCAGAGTTCTGGTAAATCATCCGTACTGGAAGCCATTGTAGGTAGAGAATTTCTCCCTAAAGGTTCCAATATGGTTACCAGAAGACCTATTGAACTAACATTAGTGAACGATCCTAATTTAGCCGCTGAGACAGCAGAGTTCCCAGCTCTTAAAATGTTCAACATGACTGATTTCCATCAAGTTCAAAAAATTCTCGCTGACTTAAACACAGCAGTTCCCGTGGAAGAAGCAGTATCTAATGATCCCATTCAATTAACAATAAAATCACCATTAGTTCCAGATCTTTCTCTGGTGGATCTTCCTGGTTATATTCAAATTGAAGCCGCCGATCAACCATTGACGTTGAAAAACAAAATTCGTGAATTGTGCAACAGATACTTGGAAGCTCCCAATATCATCTTGGCTATAAGTGCAGCAGATGTAGATTTAGCAAATTCTTCAGCATTAAGAGCAGCCAAAGTATCTGATCCAAGAGGTGAAAGGACAATAGGTGTTGTCACAAAATTGGATCTTGTAGATCCTGAAGAAGCGCGCCGTATACTCACTAATAGGAAGTACCCTTTGAAAATGGGATACGTCGGTGTCATTACAAAAGCACCATCAACTGGAACTTCATTATTTGGTAGGGCAACTAGTGGTGTACAAGCCATAATTTCGCAGCAAAACTCAGAGAGACAATTCTTCAAAGTTCACAAAGATTCTTTCATTGGAACAACTACCGGTACGAGAGCATTAAAGAAAAAATTGATGAGAGTTTTAGAAAGGTCAATGGCTACATCATTAAGACCCATGCAGTTACTTGTCTCCAATGAATTGGAAGAGACAAGTTATAAATTCAAAGTTGAATTTAATGATAGAGATCTTACGAGTGAAAAATATATGGCGCAAACTATTGATAGATTGAAAATAGCGATTAAGGAGTTTAGTGAAAGATTTGGACGTCCTGAAATAAGATCTTTATTACGAAGTGAATTGGATCAAAAAGTGTTGGATCTTTTAGCTTTGAAGTATTGGAACAAACCACCTGCAGGTGTTTTGAAAAACACCAAAGTGAATGTCTATGAACTTGATGAACCAGCTCCAAATGTTGAAGAATTGGCTACATCGTCACCCAATGATGGTTATTGGCATAGAAAATTGGATATAACTACTGCAAGTTTAACGAAATTGGGAGTTGGAAGAGTTGCTACTTCTTTAATCACAGATGCATTGTTGACGGAAATTGGAACCATGTTAGACAATACAGAATTACGTTCTCATCCTATGATCAAAGATGCAATTAAGCAAGCTGCCATTTCCGTTTTAAACCAAAGATATAGTTCTACTGCAGATCAAGTAGAAAATTGCATCAAGCCATATAAATATGAAATCGAAGTTGAAGATCGTGAATGGACTAATTCTAGACAACATGCTACTGTTTTACTTAAAGAAGAACTTAAGCAATGTGATGATACTTTCCAAGAACTGAAAAAGACTGTTGGTGGTAATAAGCTTAAGCAGATCATCACATACTTGGAGAATGAAAACAATACAGTGGGTCAGAGTTTGGCACGTGAAAATCTTGGATTTAGTCCAGGTATATTATTGCGTGGTCGTGAAGCTTTGTTCTTGAAAGATAGGGCTTCCATTTTACAACTGCGTATAAAGGCATTACAATCATCTACATGCAAGTATAAGGAGAATAGGAATAAATGTCCCGAAGTGTTTCTCGATGCTGTCGCTGATAAACTTACACAAACGGCTGTTTTATTTCTCAATGTTGAATTGTTAAGTGATTTTTACTATAGTTTCCCAAGAGCTCTTGAACGTAAATTGAGCATTGAATTAACCCCAGATCAAATTGAGCGTTTTGCCAAAGAAGATCCAAGAGTAAAGAATCATATTGAGTTACAAGAGAGAAAGGAACTACTCGAATTAGCATTATCAAAAATTGATGATGTTATTGCTATTCAAAGAAGAGCTACAAAATAATAAACCAAACTGTACATAATTTTAAAAAAATTGAATTCGCGTATTTCTTACAAAATTAATTTTTTAACAATTAAAACATATTTATATAACAAACAAAACTTTAGCTAAAACTACACATAGAGCAAGGCAATTAAATGATGGAAATCACAGCATTGTGACATCTTCATCGTCATCGAATGCATCGTCATCTTCGGAATCACCGAGTAAGACCAAATTTTCTCCATCATCAACAACTTGCCATACAGAAAGACCTTGATAGCGGTAAATACAATCTTGGAAAGCAGCTTCAGTGAAACCTTTACCGTAACAAGCATCTTTTAACACTTGCATAGATACAACTTTCGAAGAGGATCCATGAGTTTCAAACTCGATTTTCTCTTTGATTAAATTAAAGATTTTGGCACTTGGAGATTCATCTGTGTTTAAATTATCAGACAAATCATGGTATAGTGATGTTTGAGCAACATTTACCAATCTCCAAGCTTCATCAACATCGGCGATTGCCACTTGTTCAGAGAATCTAACACGTGCTAAAGCCTGAGCAAGACGCAAGATACCTAATAATGTACGAGGAGTGGTATGTGAAAGATGACGTTTTGAATTTTCATTTCTCTTGGATTCTTTACGCATCTTGACGTAAATAGAATCAATATACTGTGCCACTTCACGAGTCAAAACAGGACGGAATCTACGAGCCATTGAAATATATTGACGCATTGTGGCAGCGTCAATTTGACTTAACCCAGAATCTGGATGTTTATTATGCATATGCACATAGGCAACATGTTCTGCTAATCTTTCATCATCTTCTCTTGTTGGTGTATCTAAAATCAAGAACAAAATATCAAATCTTGATAACAAAGCAGCGGGAAGATTGACATTCTCATTTGGAGATAATCTTGGATTATAACGACCATATAAAGGATTTGCAGCTGCTAAAATAGATGTTCTAGCATTTAAAGTTGTACTAATACCAGCTTTTGAAATACTAATTGTTTGTTGTTCCATAACTTCATGGATTGCGGTTCTATCACCTTCTTCCATCTTATCGAATTCATCAATACAACAAATACCATTATCTGCAAGAACCAAAGCACCACCTTCAAGAACCATTTCATCAGTTATTGGATCTCTCATAACAGCAGCTGTTAAACCAACACCAGAAGAACCTTTACCCGTGGTATAAACACCTCTTGGAGCAATTTTTGAAATAGATTTAAGTAATTGTGATTTAGCCACACCAGGATCACCCATTAAAAGTACATTTATATCACCTCTTATACGCATACCATCTTTTAATTCTTTTGTGACACCACCGACAAGTAATAATAATAATGCTTTTTTAATATCAAGATGTCCGAAAATTTCAGGTGCAATAGATGAAGCAAGTCTATCATAAACATTTCCTTCTTCTTTGATTTCTCGTATTTTGGCTTCAACTTCGGGGGTAAGTCCCAAAGTTTCATATTTTCTTTTATGTTGTTTAACAAATTGAGCATCGAGATAAGTCTCAGTTAACAATCCGGCTCTAAGGGCTCTAAAACCTGTGTAAGGTTGAGGTAAGAAAATACCTGAAACATCGACGATATCACCAGGATTCATCGATCTAACCAAATCTCCATTGACGTGAATAGTCAAAGATCTTGGGATGTGACCCACAGGTACTTGATTTGTCAATTCTTGAATCTTAACATCTTGAAATGCTGAGAATTTTGAAGCTCTTGTACTCATGAATAATTTACCCTTATGTTGATTACTAAGACATCTTTCAGATGTACATTCAGTCAATGGTGTGAAAGTCTTTGTATTGACTTCTTGGAAAATTTCATAACCACATGTGTCACAAGTATAAGCATTTACTTGAACAGTTGGTTTAACATCAGAAACTCTGGTAACAATGCCTCTAACAGTGATTAATTGTCCTAAGAGAGCACCTCTTACGTCTCTGACGGCGAGTGCCTTTTCAGGTCCTTTACCACTAATATGAGTCAAAGGTTTGAAATAAAGACAATAACGTCTTGTAAGTTGAGCTGGGAACAACTTCAATGAGTCATCGGCGGAGTTTGAGGAAGATTGTTGTTGTTGTTGATCGGCTTGATCAGAATTACCTCCCAATCCAGCATTGACCAATTCATCACGATGCTCATTCTCAATTCTCACATTCCTAAGTTTTCTTTGATGAATAATGACATCGAGGACATCATCTTTGTGGGAAATATTGATCGTTGGATCTGGGATGATTTCATCCACTACTTGAGAGAACAATTCTACGAAATGATTGGTATTTTTCGAGATATGATCAGCAAGACCTCTTGCAGATGGTGCTGTGGTACCATCTTCAGCGAATCTTTGTGCTTGTTGATAGCTTTTAATATCATCCAAATCGATATATAGAGTTGATATCTCTCTATTGGCGACTTTCTGTAAAAGATAAAGGTATTTTGGACTTCCTTTTGCAATTTCATTTGCTTCTTCATCCAGGGCCAGATCGATATCATCGATTCTATGGTCATAGACATCGGCGTCTTCTTGTTCATTGAATGCATTGGCAGATTTGAAATGCAATAAGAAATCCTTGATGTTCTCTCTGAGGTCTTGATAATTGATATTCATTTGAATTGGAGGTAAGATGCTGGAAGCATCCCCCTGTGGGGCCGAGGCAGCCAGAGTTGCCATTCTTTATTCAGTGATGATGATCGATGAATGGGGTGGGTTCTCAGCGGTGACTGCGCAGGAATCAGGTAGTGATTAGTTCCGATTCGATCAAGTGCACAAATTTCCAGTAAAACAAAACAAGTTCACTGGTCCACAGTTTCAAAGCACACACGTTTGTCCCTTTTGCGAAAGAAAAAAATCGTGGAGTGTATAGATTTGAAGATTTTCGTGTCAGATTCAAATTCAAATTCAAGTGTCGCAATTATATTTCCTGTTTGGGAAATATAATTAGTTTACGCGAATGGGGCCCATCGGCGCGTCTGTTTTGTGGACACGGAGCTGGTGTTCGGGTGTGCGAGGGGGAGATTACATAAGCGAAAGAAACAGAATCGGGTCGGTGATTACGTAATGTTACTGGACAGGAGAGCTGGTTATGAGATGCGGATATCCTTCAGCAGTGCTGGAGTCCAGAGAGTCCAGAGAGTCAATAAGACCTGAGCAGAACAGGTCAATGGGGAGCTGCGCACAGCGCCAGGCGCAAGTTAAGTGAGCAGCGAGCGGTGTTCTCTGTGTTCTCTGTGTTCTCTGTGCTCTCTGTGGGAGGAACGCGTCTTGTCTCAGGGCAGCGCCCCGCTCCCCTGCGGTTCTGTAGTCTAGTAGTCTAGTAGTCTACGCTTTGTTTATATTTCCTGTTTTTCGCTGTGTCTCGCAGCGACGCCGAGGATTTTCGGGTCGTGCCCGTGCCAACGCGTGCCAGTCCGCGCCAGCCCACGCGACTTGTGGGAGATTCAGCCAATCAGCGCGCGCGCCCGCGGGCAGAGGCCCGAAAAACTGCCAACACTCGGCGAATTCGCCGACGCAGAGAAATTCCTAGAAAATTCGCTTTAGATCCCAGACCCTCAGCTGATAAGCGAGGATCTTCTTAGGATCTTAGTGGTGTGCTATTGCTATATCTTGTCTTGTTTCTTGTCCTCTCTTGTCTTGTTTCTTCTTACTCCTTTCTTTCTCTAAGTTCCATTGCTCATTGCTGCTACTTCTCCCCATTCTGTATTCGACCACAAATACACCCACTCACTCACTCTTAGACTCCCCTCGCTCTTGCTCTTGCTCATTGCTCTTGTCCTATTGCTAATCTTGTTTATTTTGTTTATTTTAGCTTCCACGTTTACTTTTTGTTATTTGTTATTTGCATCTTCGCTCTCAGCCCCTCCCTTACAATCCCAATTACAATGTCTGACGTCAAGAAAGCCGTGCTCGAAGGCAGAGAGACTTCTTTTGAAAATGATAACCTCTCAGCAAGCGAACTCTCGGCATCCAAGGCTTCCATACAACCCATCAACGATGAAGATGACACTTCTTTAATGATGACCGTGGATGCCAATAAACCCACCGTTTTGGTCGTGGTCCTCACTATAATGACCTCTTTCTCTGGTTTCATGTTTGGTTATGATACTGGTTATATCTCTTCTGCACTTGTTGCGATAGGTGACGATTTTGGTAGTGAATTGACTTATGGTAAAGAACAATTTATTACCGCTGCTACTTCTTTAGGTGCTTTGATTTTCGCAATAATTGCAGGTTTAGCCGCTGATATCGTTGGTCGTAAACCTGTTTTAATGTTTTCAAATACAATGTTTATCTTAGGTGCCATTATTCAATGTGCTGCTAATCATGTTTGGACAATGATTGTTGGTAGATTCATCATGGGTTTTGGTGTTGGTGTTGGTTCTTTAATTGCTCCTTTATACATCAGTGAATTGGCTCCTTCAAGATTTAGAGGTAGACTTGTCATTTTAAATTGTCTTGGTATTACTGGTGGTCAACTTATTGCTTATGGTATTGGTGCAGGTCTTGATCCTGTTAAAAATGGTTGGAGAATCGTTGTTGGACTTTCAATGATCCCACCTGTTGTACAATTAACAGCTTTCTTCTTTTTACCAGAATCTCCAAGATTTTTAATTCAACAAGGTCAAATTGAAAAAGCAAAAAAAATCATTTCAAGAACTCATTCTGATACAACACCAGAATTAATTGATATTAAAATTCAAGAAATTCAAAATGCAAATTCACTTTTAAAAGGTTCTAATGCTTTAAGTAAAACTTGGAATGGTATTAAAGAAATTCATTTAGTTCCTTCAAATTTTAGAGCTTTAATAATTGGATGTGCTTTACAAGGTATTCAACAATTTACAGGTTTTAATTCTTTAATGTATTTTTCAGGTACAATTTTTAAAGCTGTTGGATTTGAAAATTCAACAGCTGTTTCAATTGTTGTTGCAGGTACAAATTTCGTTTTCACAGTTATTGCATTCTTTATCATTGATAGAGTTGGACGTCGTCGTATCTTAATGTGGGCATTACCAGGTATGATTATTTTCTTAGTTCTTAATGCAATTGCATTCCATTTTGTCGATATTAAATTCGAAGGTGATTCTGCTATTGTTAAAGAAGTAAGTAATTGGGGTTACGTTATCATTGTTGCAATGATTGGTTATGTTGCATCATATGCAATTGGTATTGGTAATGTTCCATGGCAACAATCTGAATTATTCCCACAATCTGTTCGTGGTATTGGTGCATCATATGCAACAGCTACTAATTGGTCTGGTTCCCTTGTTATTTCATCAACATTTTTAACAATGTTACAATCAATTACTCCAACTGGAACTTTTGCACTTTTTGCAGCTCTTACAGTTATTTCATTAATCTTTGTTTACTTTTGTTATCCAGAATTAAGTAATCTGGAATTAGAAGAAACTCAAAAAATATTGACTGGTGGTTTCAATATTAGAGCTTCTAAAATACTTGCTAAAAAGAGACAACAAGCAAAAGGTACTGCTGCTCATCATGTTCAAGAAAAATCTGTTCCATCCAATGAATTCATTGATAAATTGGAATCTTGATTTATCTAAAACCCCCCTTTTAATATTTATTGTCTCTCTCTCTCTCTCTATCTCATCACTCGCCGCTTGTCATTGAATCATTAATTTATAGACTTTAGATTAACTGTGGTACCTCATAGCTACGAACATAAACTTTCTATAGATTAGACTTTTGTTCCCCTTTATATGTGTACTTTCTTTTTTATTATCTATAATCACGAAAATAATTATAAACGCTATTTGAAAACTAAATCTCGAGAATCGAACCCCAGATTATTTTTCTTTTATTTACTTCCCCTCAATGTATAGAAAAAAACACACCAACCAAGCATTCATTTGTTGTTAGACCAGGAGTTTCTTGATAATTAAACCATATTTGGAACATGTCTGAAGATCGCAGGAACTCATCGACGCCCAGCTCTAAGCAGCGATCGAAGTCGAATGGTTCTCATATCGCCCTGAGTAACCCGTACAGCACCATAGATCCGAGCAGTCATCACGACTATCATCTTTATTTCAATCGACGAGATCAACGAGGTGGGGAACCGGACCATTCTAGAAATGATAATACCTCTTTCAGCCACTCTTTTGCAGTATCGGATACAGCATCACAATCCACATCTGCGTTATTAGAGACCCATACATTGAAACCTTCACCACTAGTTCTAAGTCTGACTTTCTTAGCATCCATCTCGGGATTCATGTTTGGTTACGACACAGGTTACATCTCTAGTGTACTCGTGACCATTGGAACCGATCTTGAAAACAGATTATTGACCACAATGGAAAAAGAATTGATAACGTCCGGTACTTCTACAGGTGCGTTGGTAGGTGCTGTAATTGCAGGAGTCGTTGCTGATCTTGTGGGAAGGAAACCTACGGTGATTCTCTGCAATATTCTTTTCATCACAGGTGCTTTGTTCCAGACACTTGCGAAGACAGTTCCTATTATGATATCCGGAAGAGTCATCATGGGTGTTGGTGTTGGTATTGGGTCGCTAATAGCCCCGTTATACATCACAGAACTAGCACCAAGTAAATTTAGAAGTCGATTGGTCACTATTAATTGTCTCGCTATTACAGGAGGTCAATTAATCGCTTATGGTGTTGGTGCTATACTAGCACATGTTCATTCTGGATGGAGATACATAATTGGTGTATCGTTGTTGCCCTGCTTGGTCCAAATTGTTTCTTTTGCATTCTTACCGGATACTCCAAGGTATTTGATCTCCAAGGGCAAAATGAAACAAGCCAGGGAAGTTCTTATGAAAGTTTACCTTAGTGCGCCAAGTGATCTCATTGATGCCAATATTCAAGAATTACTGGAACTTAATACCCAAGTTCCTGGTGATACAGCGTTTGCCAAATTACGCAATTCGTTCAAAGAATTGTTTCGTTCAGGATCCAATATCCGTGCACTCATTATTGGATGTGGTTTACAAGCTATTCAGCAATTTGTAGGATTCAACTCTCTCATGTACTTCTCAGGAACAATTTTCGAAATGGTAGGTTTCAGGAATTCTACAGCCATCAGTGTTATTATCGCCGGAACAAATTTCATCTTCACAGTGGTTGCATTACTTATAATGGATAGAGTGGGCAGAAGAAACATTTTACTCTATACATTACCGTTTTTATTTTTGTCACAGGTCCTGTGTGCTGTTTCATTCACACATCTTGATGTGGATCTCAATGACAGTGGAAACGTCGTGATCAATGCCGTGGGGGAAACGGATCCTGGAGTGTGGAAATACATAGTGGTTTTAGCTTTGGTTTCCTTTGTGGCATTCTATGCAATTGGCTTAGGAAATGTCCCATGGCAACAATCAGAACTGTTCCCGCAATCTGTTCGTGGTATTGGGACCTCGTTTGCCACAGCCACAAATTGGGCTGGTTCTATGGTTGTATCAGTCAGTTTTCTAACCTTGATGGAAATTCTTACCCCGACAGGAACTTTCTTAACCTTTGCTGGTGTCACGGCAGTTTCATTGATATTCTTGTATTTCGTTTACCCTGAACTGACTGGTCTTCAACTCGAAGACGTCACTCCATTGCTACAAGGTGGTTTCCACGTCAAGGATTCCGTTCAGATCTTCCGCCATTCCAAAGGCTTAGGTAGTTCATCAACTTCTTCGTATCAACCGCTTTGATTTTCAATCCAAGCAGTGACTGTTTATAGAACAAAAGTTTTTTTTGTACAATTAATCAAATAATGTATGAAATGAATAAATATGCATAGTAATACATAAAGCAAAGCAAAGATGCAAATAAATGACTTGAAATTAAGATGAATAATAAAGCGTAAGATTTTGTCTTTGGAAAATCAGGTTCCATTATTTCTGAATGATTTTTAATTAATGGCGTATTTGGGTTTGTAAATCCAGCTGCTTCCAATAAGTTCAGCACCAAACTTTTCAGCAAGTCTGAACCAAGATGCGGCTCGTTTCATGTTCTTCTTTCTTGAATGTGAACCTTTGCGACTCCAGAAAATACCACATTCGCACATAGCATCGACATATCCCAAACTACCGGACTTCTCCACGTATTCAATACCTTGCAATTCATCCCTTGGAACACCCCATCCGTTTATGTACGCCTGTCCAATCTCAAATAACGTACTGGCCAGTGTGAGATCTTCCTTTGTAGTACTTTTGAAATCCTCTTTTGTGATCTCAAGAGAAAATGGATTGACTTCAAGGCTTTTGTGCGTGTCTGGAGAAATTGAAGATAAATCGGCAGCTTGTAATAGCCAAATAAATGAAGCATTTTCATCCTTGCGTAAACCGTATCCATATCTTAAAGACAGTCCATAAAGAAGCATGGCCTCTTTGTTTCCTTGGTTTGCAGCAATTTGCAACTGATAAGCAGCATCCCTTGACTGACCAGACTTACGCAATGCAATTGCCATAGATACTCGTGCTTCAGGAGTCAACACACTTATGGGTTTCTCATTATAGGAGTTTGAGTTCGAGTTCGAGACTTGATTCTCTTCAAACAAAACGTCCTTTTTGTCTTCAGAAAGTTTGGAAACAGATGAAGATGATGCGTGATGACCAACAAATGGCTCCTTTGGTTTGTCCAGTGATGATTTAAGAATATTTCCTCTGTTCTCTACCCAACGAGTAGGACTAGCGACAGTATTCTCTGACTGAGTTCTGCTGTGTCCAAATTGGGAGGGTGACGCATAGGCTTTGTAAGGGTGCTCCCTTACCTTTTTAGGAGCTGCAATTTCTTTAGACTCAGATATCTTGAGATGTGAGGAGTACTCGGGACTAAAAGGCGAATGAGAGTGAGTACGTGAATGGGTACGTGAATGAGTTCGTGAATGGGTACGTGAGTGGGAAGGTTCAGAAAATGTAGCGGGTGCGGTGAAGAGTCTTGGTGGAGTCTGATTGGCCTTCCAGGTTGCATCAGGTTGAGGTAGCACGTTTTCATGGGGTAATGAATTCAAATCGTGCAATGCAGGTGCAGAAGGTGTACGTATTATAGTATGACCGAACTCTATATTTGGTCGATCAAATTCGAGATGTTGTGAATTTGTCTTTGAATGATGAGCATGTGGAGTTCTCAACGAATTGACCGATGAATTACTGTGAGATCTGTTATCGGTGGTAAATGTTGGTGGTAGAGGGAACAGATAACTGGTATCATGTTTGGGAGAAGCTGAAGGGAAGGTTATTGATGTTGGAGTTTCAGGTCCCACGTGTCTAGCACCTGTAATGGAAAAGGAACTACCGTTAGGGCTTGCAGAATCAAATTCACGAGGAATTGGACCAACCATGTTTGGTGCAGTGGCATTGTAGAATTGATGGTGGAATGTCTTTGTAAGTGGAGACCTTGGAGCTTTAGTATGAGATGAACGTTGTAAAGAAATGATATCACTTGGATTTGACAATGAATGATTATGCAATGTGGTGTACCCTGAACCTGCATGAGGTGGTTGAGTGTCGAATGCTGGGTTAATATATAAACTGGGATGAGTATGATTTTTTGGAGGTGTTACATTGAGAGAAGAAGAGGTATTTGTTGGGACAGGTGATATTGTAGTTTTACTGCTATTATTAGCACCAGAAGCGACTCTGTTGAGTTCATCATCATATTCAAAACTTTTCGAATCATCATCTTCTGATTCATCTTCCGAGATTTCGGCAGTAGCAACTTCTTCATCACCTCTCAGTGACGTTCTATCACCATTTTGAAGGGAAGAAGGCACAAATACAGATTTGGAAGAATTGACCTGACGCACCGTGGTTCCTAGAGCCAAAGCAGATTTGACAGGTGATTCCTTGCGTTGGTGCTCTTTACGGACCTGCAACAAAGGTCTTAGAGACCGGAATCTGGCAGCGGGAGCTGCGTTGTTGTGCTTGGAGGCTTCGCCTATCGAATCACCTGCAGAACGAATACTGGAAGCCAAAGATCTTCGATCGTCTGAATCTTCATCTGCGATATCTGCTATATCGTCGAGCCCGAGCTTGTCCAGCAATCTGCCCGTGGTGGCGATGGAGTCTGTGGATATGACGCTAGTTCGGCTTCCCTCTCTCCTGAGGGCATCCAACCTTCCCAGGGGAGATTCCTCGTTGGCCAGAGTTCCCAGTGAATCGTGCCGCGGCCATCTTGATGACACGCCTTCGCCCATTATAGCTGCAATGTGCCCCGTGTGTGAGTGTGAGCGAGTGTGAGTGAGTGTGAGCGAGTGCGCCTGCGTATGAACCCCCCGAAAGACCGATCTCTTGTGCTCCAGAGCCAGAGAAAGCCAGTGAAACCCAGAAAGTATTTGCAGCAATGTCTGGCAGAACAAGAATAACACAAGGCACCGACCTGTTGCGGCGTGTCGTGCGTCTGCCCGCAGAGCGCGTCTTTGTTGATGCTGGAAACCGAAAGCGAGAAAACTGAGAAAAACGAGAAAAACGAGAAATGCGAGACAAAACACCCTTGCACTCGCAGACTGCGAAAACTGTCAGGTGCCGGTGCACGGGTGTCCGTGGAAGACTTGCGGGGGACTCGTGCGGCATCAATTTTTCATTTACAGTAATTCCATTTTGCTCGTTTCTCTCAGAATTCTCGTTTCTCTCAGTATTCTCGTTTTGACAGTGTGAGGCGTGCCAATACCAACCTGCAGTATTTGCGCTTACGATAAGACAAGGCTAAATTGATTTACTTTCTTACCTTCAATTTACCAACTTTCATACCCATTTTATCCCAGTTTGGTACCAATTGTATGGCGAGCACGCAATGGAGGGCGATATAAGCAAGACAGAGGAGCAACGCGAGCACCGCCCAGGATACGTGCAGCCTCCCACTCCCTACATCTCTAATGAGCAGGCCCAGGATTATTTCCAGGCAGACCAACCACAATTCGGACAGCGGTCAGATTCCTCTGAGACTCTGGTCAAGGGCCAAGATGGAAAGCAAGATGGAAAAGCACCTGGCACCGGGAATGGCACCGGGAATGGCAATGGCAATGCTGGCGATTCTGGGTTCACCATCCAGACTTCAAGAATAGCCATGCTGGAAGATGTGTTGCCTTCGTTTGAGATGCACAACTATATGCTCAACAGGACATTGGACGAGCCTGATGACAACGAGCAGGCAGAACCACCCAGTTATACCGAGGCTAGTAGAAACACGCTGTTCCACGGTCTCACGAGCGACCTCAGATCACATGATAGTCGAATTGATTTCAATCTGGCCAACGAAGATGACGAAGATGACGAATCTCTACAACCCGGAGCAAACGCACCAGGTAGTAACTCCCAAGTGCCTCATGAAGACAACTTGGTTTTGAACAATCTTGGTGCGTTGCAGAAGATTACTCTCCCTTTGAAAGTCACTATTGTGATTACAAAAGCATATCCAGAGATGGGCAAGCCTCTAGTGCGCGAGAATGCCCTAAGAGAATTTCATCCTGGAGATGTCATCACAGGTGCCGTATACGTGGAGAATAACAGTGATGAAAGTATACAATTTGACATGTTATTAGTGAGTCTTGAAGGAGTATTCACCCAGCAGCATCCAACAAAGAGGTCGTATATTATAAGACAGACATTTTTGAAAATGTTTGATTTTGGAGCTTGCTTCCATTTTGGATATATTCCAACAACATATTTGAATACACCAGAGGAGTGCGCTTATGACCCAGTGGATGATGCCCATTATGGTATGGAAACTAAAGAGATTCTACCAGGAATGAAACATAAGAAGTTTTTCATGTTCAAACTACCTGATAGCCTTTTGGATGTTTCATGTGATCAGGAGTTGCTCGAGCACGTTGAAAAACTACCACCAACATTCGGTATCGATATTGAAAGTTTCGATGGCCGTGGTGGTGAAATTGTCACTAGTGACGTATTAGGTTATGGTAGATTGAGCGACGCAGGTGGCCCAATTCTCACCAGAGATCAGAGTGAAAGAGGTCAGTCCATTAGTTATTCAATCAATGTTAGAATCATCGGCCATAATAAAAAGGAATACGGTAAACTTTTCAACATTGACACTTCCAAGAAGAAGAATCCATTTGTCATGATCAAGGAATCTCAATTCTTCTTTCGCTTTCTACCTACCGAACCCATAAGTGAATTGAATCAGCGACCTTTAAGTACTCATTATACGAACTACAAGCAACTCTCCACCCAAGAGCAGTTATCTAGACTGTTCAAAGCTGCATCTGAAAAAGTACAAGAAATGGAAGAAAGAGTACGGCTTATGAATATAGGTGTTAAAGACCCGAAAGTGTTGAATGAATTGGCACGCGATGCTGTGGATCCCAATGAATATAGAACATCTCTTGGAGATGAGAAGAAGCGCCGTCAACTCGCAAACCGTCGAACTGAGGCAAATGAGCTCTCTTTAGGAGGGTTATCGTTGGAGGACTCATTGGCGGGAGATGATACAGCGTTTCCTTTAGTTTCCAAAGCAACAGCTCAATTAATCAAGAAGAAATCAACTTTTGGTTTTGTTAGCAACAAAAAACCAGAAGTTCTCGGTGATCTAACTGTCATCCCCATTGGTGACTCCAATTCTACTACTCCACCTCGACTTCCTGTGGTGTCTCCGAAATCATTGAAAAACGCAGCTATATCTAGCAACTCATATGGATCAAATGGAAGCTGGAGTGGTAATGCGACCCCGCTAAGTGACTTATCACCCAGTATTTCACCTGTTCTCTCTCCTATCTCTTCATCACTCTCGTTGGGAGCCATGAGCAGTGACAACTCTCTTTCGGCTATGACCTCTCCCACTATAGAAGCGTCACTCTCTGCACAGCTCAGTGAAATTCCATACACCGGACCATCAGCATTGTCCGATGAAGATTCAGCATACTTACGAAGTGTTGAATTGGAGCTTGAATTTGATCCAGGAGTGCAAACTCCAAGTACGCCAAGTGGAAGCTCGACACCAAAGATCAAGTTCCCCGAGATCATTACCGTACGGCCTTCTTTGCGTTCTGTTGTGATTTCTTCTCCAAATCCTAATCCTGTTGTGTTTGACAAAAGTGTCATACTTGCAGCAATCAAGCCCGATTATACGTCTTCAGATGGCCGTCAGTATCGTGAATTGAACCGAGTTAAAGATGAAGCCTCGGGTTATCTTGTGAAGATGAAAGAATTATCTCTTAAGACAAAGAAGGGTGTACCCAAACAACTGTTATACGACCTTGTTGCGCTCTCGCACCTTCATATCAGTGACAGGGTTGTTCCATTGTTCAAAGAAGCCAATGCTCTCAAGGGTAAAATAGAGCATCTAACGCAATGGGAAGAGTCGGACGTGCTTACAGATGATGGTTCCAAGAGTGGTGGGAATAAAAGCCAAAAATCTACAAAAAGAATATGGAAGAAAAGGGTAAGAATACCATTGGTAGTAGACAGTTCTATTTCGAGAACTGCGTGTATCATCCCATCTTTCCATAGTTGCTTCTTTAGTAAGTATTATTATTTGCAGATGGAGGTATTTGTGCATAAAGCGCAACCAGTGTGGGCCACTTCCGGAAAGAATCTGCAAGTTCATTTACCTGTTGAAGTAGCCAAACTCATTTGATTATTCGGAGGCCCAAAGATCAATATGTTAGAATGGTATTCGAAATTTAATTAATCTATACAAGTATACTCGAACCTACTCATGCAGTGGGCACGCAGTGGGCACGCAAGAAAATGAAGGCGTTAATTACCCATGTTATATGTACATATCTTCACAATATATAGGAAGGAACCGATGAATGCTATTTTGAATGACTGACACCAGTCAGTCACCTTGCCGAATTTCAATTGAAGTCTCGGGATTGCAAATTCCTTGTCATGGATGGCAGGGCGACCCGTATTCCATCCAAATCCTTGCTCATAAATACTTGACAGCCAAGTCTGGAAGTCTCTGTAAGACCGAAGGCCAGATCAAGCATGTCATTCTCATCATCATCCGGTTCTGGAATAGCATCGTAAAAATCGGGATCTATGATCACGTGGCACGTAGAACATGCACACGAGCCACCACATGCACCTTCCATATCGATATGGTTGGCCTGTGCTATATCAAGAAGTGAGTCACCTTCAGCAACTTCAAATGTCTTTTGGTCACCTTCCTTGGTGATGAAGGTCACGTGGAGCTCTTCCCCGGGATTAGGTTTTTTGAGATGGCCATGCAAAGCCAGTTTGGTACTGCTAAAATACCTCTTTGCAGAGGTCGGGAGCGCCAGTCTATAAGGTTCCAACACATGTTGATGGCGTGGAAGTGAGCTTATGCGCCTGCTCATGGCGGCAGGTATTTGCGATGGCAACTCGGGTAAGCCGAGCCCGCACCGTGAGGCCGAGAGACATCGGGAAAGTGAAGCAATCCTGCTGCTGAACATGGTTGCGTGAACGGGATGAAATGGTTCTGCCTCGAATATGAAATCACAGCCCCTCTGGTAGCCAGATCAAGCAAAAACAGAGCAAATAATGTCAACCAACCGGAACTGAAATGGGTGAAACAAGTGGAGCTGCCCCACAAGCTAAGATATCTCTCAAAGATACCACCTCCGAGTGAAAAAAAAAAAAAAAATTACCAGAAAAAAAGAGACACATTAAAGAAAGAAAGAATTTATTACTAACAAACTCTAGTTTATTGGACGTTATGAGCCCGCGCGGCAGCCGCTCTCCACACGGATAAATGCTGCGCTACTTAGACACATGAAGGAGGCAATCGCAATCAGGGTGCATCTCCGCAATTATTCGTCTATTCGTCTATTTGACTGTAAAGACCAATCCAATACCAAGCTCGCAAGTCACATAGAGAGATGTCGCAACTGTTCGACACATACGAGGCGGACTTCAAGCTCGTCTACGCCGACATCCAGCAGAAGCTCGCCCAGATATACGGCTTGGAAGATGACAACAAGCGTGTAAGCCTCATGAGAGAGGCTGAATCATCCATCGACGAGGCACGCTCGCTTATCGAGCAGCTGTCTCTGGATGTCTCCAATATCAGCACTGCGTCTCGCTCGTCCTATAACGCCAGGCTGAGGACATACAAGGGGGACCTGGAAGGGCTCACGAGGAACTTGAAGTCCCTGCAAGATGATGAAGATAGGCGTCGTCTATTTGGCGGCAGCAGCGGTGACTCCCAGTCGACTCAGAATCTGTCGTACTCGCAGCGTCAGGCCCTGCTGAATGCGAATGCATCGCTGGACCGTTCCTCCCAAAGATTGAACGATGCCACGAGGACCGCCCTCGAAACGGAAGATGTCGGCGCAGGCATATTGGACAATTTACGCGGTCAAAGAGAGCAGATCCTGAACGCTAGAGAGGTCCTCGGAGAAGCTGATAACTATGTCAATAGGAGTATGAAAACTCTCAAGACAATGACGAGAAGAATGATGGCCAATAAGTTCATAACGTACGGTATAATTGCGGTTTTGATTGTTTTGATCTTCCTAGTACTGATCAGCAAATTTACCTGAGATGCTTCATATGATAGACTTGCTCCCATATATACTGAAACAACTTCTCAATCGAGTGCGAGCGCTGCAGCGCTGCTGCTTTCCACTACAAATTTGGTACTGGATTTCTGAAAACTGTATAATAAATTGTGAAATGATGATGATAAACTTTAATATAAAACTTGAAAAAAAAATGCAGAAATAAAATAGTAAACGATAAATAATAAAGAGGAGTTAGACCTTCAACAAATCAGATAGGTGATCAATTGTGAGTTTCAAGCTCTTCCTTGGAGACACTCTCGTAGTCGTCGCTCAGTTTGTATTGAGACATTGCACGTCTGACAGAACTGAGGAAGTCGTCTGTACCGGCAAGTTCGCTGTTCCCACTGGTTATAGTCTTGTGACTGTTGGCTCTACTCAGACCAGGTAGCAACTGGGCAGCGGCCTTCGTCTCGTCATCATCTAAATGAAGACCATGAGCAGTCAAATTAAGCAATGATTTCCCGGATCTGCGGCGGAACAATGTAGGAGGGATTGCATTAGCGGCAGGTTTGGGGAAATAACTTTGAAGATCGTCATCAGACTCATAATAGGACGATCTACGAGATACTGTTGAACTTGCTGAACGCGAAAGTCCTGGACGACGACAAGAAACACCAACATCGTGAACAAGTTTAGCCACAAGGGCCGTCCATCCACATTGATGCGATGCACCCAAACCTCTTCCAGTATCACCGTGGAAATACTCATAAAAATGGACATAATCCTTGAAGTGCTCATCACTATCGCATAATGGTGCCGTTTCATTGTAAGCACGCTTACCTTCGTCATTTGGAATGAACAGATGGATCAAACGATGCTGAATCTCTTCAGCAGCTTGCGCTAAATTGAGATATTCTCCACTTCCTTTGGGTACTTCAACTTTCAAATCCGATCCGTAGTACAGGTAAAATCTTTGCAAAGATTCAATCAGTAGAAAATTTGTTGGGAACCAAATTGGACCTCTCCAGTTCGAGTTTCCACCGAAAAGACCAGAATCAGACTCTCCAGGCAAGTATTCGACGGTGTATTGTTCGCCATTGACATTCATTTGGAATGGATTCTTCTCATGGAATTTGGATAAAGATCTGATACCGTATGGCGACAAGAATTCCTCTTCATCAAACATTTTCTCCAAGATTGATACCAATCTATCTTTGCTGACCAAAGAGAGCAACAAACGATCACCAGATCCTCTGACACTCATGGATGCGATGTTTCTGTTGAAAAGATGCTTTTTATTACTGGTCAACCATTCAAGCCTCTTTTTGAAAGCAGGAAATCTATCCAAGATATCAGGTTCTAGAGTCAATGTGGCATATATAGGAATCAATCCAACAAGAGAACGAACAGGAAGAGTCTGCTTATGTGAACCCCAGGTAATAGCATCATAGAAGAATTTATCAGTCTCATCCCAAAGAGATTGCGATGTTGGTTTCCCATCGTTATCGTTTCCAGCATTCATGAAGGTCATAGCATCTGCAATCAACAGATAATGCTCAAAAAACTTGGATGCGATATCCTCGTATACATGGTTATCCTTAGCTAACTCCAATGCAATGTTAAGCATTACTAAAGAATAAAATGCCATCCAACCAGTCGAATCAGCTTGTTCTAATGAACCTCCTGTTGGAAGTGGTTCGGATCTATTGAATATACCAATATTGTCGAGTCCTAAAAATCCACCTTCAAATATACCATTCCCGTTTGCATCTTTTCTGTTAACCCACCAAGTGAAATTCAGTAGCAATTTTTGGAAAACACGTTCCAAAAATGGTCTATCACCAGTGCCATAACTACTTTTTTCAATTTTGTAAACTCTATAAGCAGCCCATGCATGAACAGGAGGATTCACATCTCCAAAATTCCATTCATAAGCTGGAAGTTGTCCATTTGGATGCATATACCATTCTCTGGTAAGCAAATCCAATTGATGTTTGGAGAATTCTGGATCAATCATAGCAAAAGGAATCATGTGAAATGCAAGATCCCAAGCGGCAAAAAATGGATATTCCCATTTATCAGGTAATGATAAAATATCATCCATGTAAATGTGACGCCATTCTTTGTTTCTTCCGGCAGCTCTATCAGGGGCTGGTTTTATTGCGGAATTGGGATCACCTGTAGACCATGATTCATGAACAAGGTGGTAGTACTGCTTTGTCCAAAGCAACCCGGCAAAAGCTTGTCTTTGAACATTTCTCAATTCAGCTGGGATTGGAAGTGGCGAGATATTCCAGTAAAATTCTTCGGCCTCATTGATTCTATCATCAAAGACCTGGTCAAACGCTTCTTCGTCAACTTCAGTTGCTGATGTCGAAGTGAGTCTATAACGAATGGTCACATAGTCTCCTGGAGGGATACCACCATTCTCATCAAACTTGAACCATGCAGCTGCTTTGGTACCGAAATTTTCCTCATTGATGGCATCTTCATCATCATCAATGATATGGTCATGGAATGCATCCTTTGTGAATTTCGACTTGTTTTCAACTTTATAGAGTTTCTTGAAATTTGTCTCATTCTCGGTGAATAGCAATGTTGGCTCTACATCTGGGGATTGCTCCGTGATACCTGGTGAAGGAGCAAAGACAACTCTCTTATCAGGGAACTTCCAGTGGTCGATTTTGAGTGAAAAGTCCGAATCAGGTGACTCCTTCCACAGTTTTGGCTTCGGTTGTTCTGCATCTTCTTCTGCACCCCAAGACCATGTATTTCTGAACACAATTTGTGGCAGAATATGCAGAGGAGCTGGGGCATTGCTTCGATTCCAAGCTGTCACACGGAAGTAAAGATCTTCTGGGTCATCCTCATCTTTTGCAAGTTCAAAAAACACGTCGAAGTAGTTATTATCTTTGAAGGCATCTGTATCGGTGATTTCGTATTCCAATTCCTCTCTTGTCTTCTTTTTGCTCTCTGAGACGATCTCCTCATACGGAAATTTAGTAATCGGATATTTGTAGAGGTACTTCATGTACGAGTGCGTGGGCGTGTTGTCCAGATAGTAGTAAATTTCTTTGACATCCTCTCCATGGTTGGCTAACGAAGGATCGTTAGGCAGTCCGAAAGCTTTTTCTTTCAAGATATCGTCTTTTTCATTCCACAGGGCAAGAGAGAAGTTGATCAACTGATGGCTATCAGAGACACCAGCCAGTCCATCTTCACCCCATCTATAGACCCTCGATTTGGACTCGTCGAATGTGAAACTGGTCCACGCATTACCGTCATTACTGTAGTCTTCACGGACAGTTCCCCATTGACGCTCACTCACGTATGGGCCCCATCTTTTCCAGTACTTCTCTCTAGTTTTGTCTTGTTGGAGCCTTTTATGCTCTTTGGTCTCAGTGGAGATGGGCGGCATTACAAGTTTGATTGGATGTCAATTGGCTATCAATTGGCTCTCAATTGGTTCAGTGCGATGCGGTACTCTATCCTCGGTCGTCCCACTGCGGTCAATGAGAGGTGAATCAGTGAAACAGAGCCAATAAGAACAGATCATCCTTATCATTTGCCCTTGCTGATTGCTCTGCAGCCAACATTCACCCTCGCTGTGGTTTTTCCTTCTCCCGCAGCGAGAAGCCGCACAGCAGCGTTTGGAGTCAATATTGTCGTCGAGTTGTTTTTTCTATTTATCGGTACTTGCTAATTATTTACTGATGAGTAAAAATAAAAAATAATTTTCCATTGTCTTGTGTTGTGTTGTCTTTTGCTGTCTTGTCTGTGTGTCCGCAGTTCTGAGGTGGAGAATTACAGGTACTTGATGTTGTCAAATACAGGAGGGCTGGTGGACAGCTCTTTCAGAGCGTCGAGGAACTCGACGTGGAAAGTGCCCGGGCCAGAAGCTTTGATGGCTGCTCTTTCACCAGCTTTTTTGTAGAACGCAGCGGCAGAGACCGCTGCAGAAAAGACGTCTTGCGGAGACGCCACAACAAAAGATGCTATTGTAGAGCCGAGAGAGCATCCGGATCCTGTAATGCTACCCATAATTGGGTCGCCGCCCGATACTAAGGCAATCCTTGGAGTACCCTCGATGTCGAAATCACCAGAGAGAACACCATCGGCTACAATGTCGACTTTCCCAGAGACGACTATGACCGATCTTGTCTTCAAAGCCAGTGATCTGGCTACTTCTATGACTTCCTCGAAGGAATCGTTTGCAGAGTCTACGGTGTCTACTCCTTTGACCTGCTTTTCAATACCTGCTACGGCGTAGATTTCTCCGACATTCCCCTTGATGACGGAAGCGTATCCTTCCAAAAGCAACTTTTTGACACTAAACTTTCTCGCAGATGAAGCCCCCGCTCCAACTGGATCGTAAATGATGTGCTTACCTGCTTTGTTATAAGCTTTGAAGGCCCTGACGTACAAGTCAATCTGGTCCTCGGCAGGTGTACCGGTATTAAGAACGAGTCCCACAGATGGAAATTGTGCAAACTCGTCAAACTCCTCAGCGAGCTCACTCATTATTGGAGATGCGCCTACTGCTAATGTCACATTGGCCGAGAAGTTCTTAACTACATTGTTGGTGATGTGATGCACCAAAGGCGATACCTCCCGGACTCTAGAGACTCTATCAGCAACTGCCTCCGATGTGAGTTGGAAGGATTGTAGAGGAAGTGCTTTTGCGTCCAGCCATGGAGGTAGAGTATTCCAAAGCTTTACCAGGTCTCTTGTCGCTTGTGCTGCGTCCTGTTGGGCCATGATGTCAGAAACAACAGCGGGACCGTTGACAACAAGACCAGGCAGGCCACTTTGGTACCTCACTCTTTGGATGTTTTTGCGATTGACACCACCAATAACACATGTCTTGATTGTCGAATTGTTGTCCTTGATCACCTGAATGATACGTTGAACACCAATTGGACCCATTGGTATTTTCTTCGTTTTCTTAGTGTTGGTATCGAACAGGATTCCAATTCCAATGTAATCAGCACCATCCTTGATAGCTTGCTCCACCTCGTATGGTTGACCAGTGCTGACTCCAATGATTTTGTCTTCGCCGATCAATCTACGCACATCGGGAACTCTCAAATCTTCTTGGCCAACATGGACACCTTCAGCGTCCACGGCTAGGGCAATATCCAGTCTGTCATTGATAATCAAGGGAATACCTGCCTTCTTAGTGAGCTCATGCACAGCGGCAGCTCTATCAACAAAGCTTCTGGTATCCAAGTCCTTTTCACGCAATTGGATGCAAGTGACCCCATTGTCAATTGCCTTTTTAACCTGCTCAAGGAAATCGATCCCTTCCGGGACCATATCGGAATTGGTCACCAAGTAAAGAGAGAGATCGAAATCTTTCCGTGTACTCATTATTGTGTATACGTCGCCCAAACTGAAGTGGCAACTGTAATGGATCTAGCCTCTTCACAGCACTCAATTGAAGACCAATGTAGGTTCCTCGTATTGCTGGCTCTTGATGCAACAGGCTGGGGGGGAAAGTGAAAAAGCGGTGAAAAATACGCGGGGTCCTCCCGCCATCATTTTCCCGACGAGGCTCCAAAATATATTTCAGTACGATAAACCACCTACATCAATACAGCTTTTACGATAATGTCCCTCAATTTTGTATTAATTGATCTGTCTATGTATATAAGTCCAGAATACAAGCTTTTCTGAGTGAAACCCCCATTTCACTCGTCCCGGGAAAAACTTGTATTGCGGGTTATAGCTCGCCATGGACGATGGCATCCCAGAAGGCGATTTCCAGTTTGCACACATGTGCAAACACATCCACCAAATATTCCAATTTCCCCTTGGAAATATCATGTTTGTACTTTTCCAGAACCTGTTCACCAAGATCGCAAGATTCAACGTACCAATCGCTGACGTAGTCAGTCAACCAGTGGTAGTATTCATTGTCTACGCCGTGTTTTTCCTTATCGTAATACTTCTCAAGCGCCAGCTTGGCGGCAAAGTGGTACCCGAACAGACACGGAGCAAGAGCAATATTGACACTGAGGAAGTCCTTTGTGTCTTCAGCGACTTTAATGAGATAGTCATTGTAAGTGAGACAAGCTTTGTTGATCTGAATTGTGTTGAGATCCAAATCCGGATATTCTGCTTTGATCTTCTCGCCATGACGACCCATTTCTTGGCACACTTTCTGGACAATTTCTGCTTCTTGCTGAATAGTCTCTATATCAGGTGCAAGACTAGCCACCAAACAGTGAATTTTGGCGTAATTTTCCAAGTATTTATAATCTTGGAATAAGAATTGACGAAATGTGTCAGGTGGCAAGCTCATTTCAGCAACTTTTTGCACAAATACGTGATTGATATAGGCATCCCAATGTGGTTTCACTTTGGGATGAGTAGTCAAGTAATTCAAGAACTGACCTTCTTGAAAAGGAAGATCGATAGGATGAACTTTTCCATTGCTTGGTTGCACTGATTGGAAGTCTGACACTGTATGCTGAATACGATAAATATGGTTTATTGGGCCATTGTAGCCATTACCTAAAGAGACATCAGCTCTCAAGATACCTTCGTGCACGTATTCAATGGCTTTTTGTACTGATGTGACAACGTCGAACTTTTTAGCGACGTTACTTGCAATAGCGCTTGCCAATGTACATCCCGATCCATGGGTATTGCCAGAACTGATAAACTTGGATTTGAAATAGGTTACCTGATCTTTCGACGATTCATATAGAATGTTGTAGACTACAGATGGTGTTTTGCCAGATTTGTAGGCAAACTTGTTGTCTTCATCGAAAGGAATGTGACCACCTTTCACCAAGACATTTGAAGCCTTGGTGCGAACTGCGATGAATTTGGCCAATTCTCCCAGATCTGTCAAAGTTTCTGTCTCCAAAGGCTTGAAAGTTTCATCATTGCCCTCCTTTGCGAGCTCCTCTTTGACAATGGTCTCATAGATAGCTTCGCATTCCTGGTAATTAGGTGTGATCAATGTCCTGGGACGAGCGAATAAATCAATCAATCTTTTCAGTGATTTCATACCAAGTGAGTCACCTGAGTTTGCAACCAAAACAGGATCAATTATAATCGGCTTGGTCAAATGATACCTGTCAAGAGCATCGCTGAGGGCTTGGAGTGCCTCAACTGTCAGCAATCCTATTTTGACAACATCAACATCGATATCAGAAAAATTGGCCTCCAATAAGTCTGCAACGATCTCTGAAGGTGTGTTTTGCACGGCGTACACACCAGCTGAGTTCTGGGCAGTCAGTGCTGTGATCGTGGTCAATGCATAGCAAACGTGAGCAGTAATAGTCTTGATATCTGCTTCTACTCCTGCTCCACCACTAGAATCCGATCCGGCAACCACCAACACTCTGGGCAAACGCTCATAGCTGTCGACCGGCTGATCGGGCAATTCAACTGTAACCGTTTTCATAGGTGTAGATTGAACCTATTCGTGACAACGGGTTCGAATCACAGAGCTGTCTCAATGGTGTGGAATGGCAGTTCTTCCAGCTGAACTACTGATCAATGATTAGGAATCTCGACGGCACTTCTCGAATTTCTCTGAACGGGACCCCTTCATAATACGGACACTGATGAAAAATCAGCTGGTCTGCAGAGTTATTAAGCGCGAAATTTCAAATATGGAGGAGGAGCCTATTCTGAGTCGCTATATCGCATTAATGTGGGGTACATAACTTATACTGTGCTCTACGGAAACAACAGGGCAATAAGAAGTATTCAAATTAGAAGAGTCATATGTTATACGAGGAAGCTAGATAATATGTAGATAATATGGCTCGGCCTGGAAAACATAAGGCTATTAAGTGCTGCGCTGGACAGCTGCATAAAAAAAAAGACAATTATAAATTACTAGAGGATTTGAAACTTGCATGAATACCATCAATCAAAGCTGCAAGGCCAATTGCACCAGGATCTGGAAGACCTCCTTCACTTTCAAATTGTTTGAACTCTTCTTCAGAGACATAAGATGCTCTACCGAATTTGGCCTTGAGCTTTCTGGTACTTTCTGCACCATCGTGGGCTGCTTTAGCTGCCTTAGTCAAATCGCTTGTTTTAGCAAATGTTTCTACAAATGGTTGTAATGCATCAACCAAAGTTCTATCACCGACTCTAGCACGGGTGTATTTGAACAATGAATCCAGGGCATCTTTCAATGACTCTGCTACAATTGGGATAGTAGCCTCATATCCACCTTTCTTAAGTTCACGCTCTTTTAACGATTTGGCGAGAGCACTGATAAAGATGGAGTACAAACCACCCGATGTTCCTCCCATGGCTGTCTCGACAATATCGGTGATTTGAGTCAAGGCCTTCACACCATCAGAAAGATCCAATTCTTGTTTGTCCAAAGCATCCAAGATTGCATGAGCTCCATTGGCTAAAGTCTCACCACAATCACCATCACCCGCAACAGTATCGTACAGAGTGATCTTGGGCTCATTTGCAATAAGTTTCTTACTACCAGCGGCCAAAAGGTTTTTGAAAGCAGTTGCATCGGTCTTGACTTCAGATTTGGCATCACCTTCATTGAGATCGGGGGCATCAACAATGTAATTTTCTGGTCTGGAATTCCAAGCGGCTGTCGAGAAATGAGAGGTCCATCCTGGGGCAGTGGTAGGATGATCCAAGAGATCCAAGATTTCTTTACCACCAGCTTTTGTGGCGTTTAACAACGTGATGGAAAATCCAGGACCATCTAAAGATGTAGTGAACGTTCCAGTATAGACTCTTGCAGGTCTAATGTTGTATTTGGATTGAAGGACATCCACAACTGCATTTTCAATTGCATAGAGTTCTAAGAAGGAAGTGCCACCAAGGTTGTTGAGTAATAGAACAACGTCATCTTTGGATTCGAAATCAACGTAATTTCTATCTTTGTCTTCTTTGCTGAGTAAATAGTTCAGTAAATCGGCGACAAAATCTTCAATGCTAGGAACAGGTTTGATTTTCTTGATACCTGGTTCATTGTGAATACCCATACCAATTTCGACTTCGTCTTCTTTCAAGAGTTCTAACTCGTCTTCTGAGTCTGAGTCATTTTCATCACGGTGTCTAATACCTGGGATAGTAACGTGACCAAGAGATGCACCAATGGTGACCAAATTGTCAACGACACGTTGACCCACATCGTGAACTTCTTTCAAAGATGCGAGATCCTTTTCAGCTTTGGCTCCAACAATTTTGTGGACCAAAGTGGTACCTGCAAGACCACGGCGACCAACCATACCATTCTTGGTTTTACCAACAGAGACGTCATCTTGGACGATCAAGAGCTCGACATTCAGACCTTCAGCTTTAGCTCTCTCCGCTGCAAGACCGAAATGCAAGATATCACCGGTATAGTTTTTGACCACAATTAATGTACCTTGTTTAGAAGGTTTTGCCTTAACACCTGAGAAGATCTGTTTTGTAGAAGGGGATGCAAAGACAAAACCTGCAACAGCAACATCCAGCAGACCGTTTCCGACAAAACCAGCATGTAGAGGTTCATGACCAGAACCACCACCTGAGATAACGGTCACTTTATCTTCAGAGGAGTCTGCATTGTAGACTACCCTTTCAGATTCGATGAATCTCAGAGAAGGGTTTGAGTGGGCCAGCCCTTTGAGGTGAGCATGGACCAGATCAGATTTATAATTCCAGTGCTTGCTCGACATTTGTAATTGTAATTGTAATTGTAGTGTAGAAGTGATTTATTTTACTGTGACAGGGTGCTATGCTCTGGAGACTTGTAGAGAAGAGGATAGATGAATGAAGAGAAGTAAAAGCAAACGAAAGTCCAATATATCAGAAGAATTGACAGGTTGAAAATGCGTAGAAAATGGAGATTATGCTATGAGCGAGTCGCTATAATGAAATGGGTGATTAGATTGCACGACGAGAGAGGCAAACAGGCAAGCAGGCAAACAAACACACAGGAACAAGTAATAACAGAGGCACACGTTAGCTAACGGAAAAGGGGTATTTCAGCAGTCAAAATAGGCGCCAACAGACAATGTCGGGGAATTATAAATAAATAAAATAAAATAAAGTTCCAAAGACGGTTGAAAAGGGTAAGCACTAACGGGGAAAGCAAGAAGAATCACGCAGCCAGCACACACAATTGACTATAAGATTTGTGGAACGACTGTTTATTTAGACTGTTTCCAGGCAATTGACACAAGATTTCTAGGATTAGCAGCCCCGGGGAGTTCAAGTGTTCAGCATTGAGATCTAATCAATTTTTATGTCATTTCATTGGACGTCATACCCGTGCTTCTTGGTACAGTACCAACTCAAGTCACCAGACGGAGTCCCGCGTACGAGGTCTCCCCACCTTTTGCGCGCTCGTGGGGCGGTACGGGGGCGGTACTGGGGCGCTTTTGGGCGCTTTCCGGCGCTCTTGGGGGGGTTTCGGCGCTAGCTGGCGTGCCCAATGGGGTTGCATAGCCTGCGGAGTCGACTAGCGCGTTTACGTTTTTGCCCGCCCTCGCCGCCTCTGCTTGCCTAGCCTGCCTAGCCTGCCTAGCCTACCCACTCCAAGCGGGCGGGATCCCCGAACGGCAGGGAAAAACAAGAACAACAAGAAGAAGCGCAGGGCACCGCCAAAACTTGAAGCGCCCATCGACGCGTCGGTGTTCCTCATCTCAAGTGGGGATTCTGTCACAGAGAGGGACAGAGACCCGACAGCCGCGAGGTGGAACCCAAACACAAATACGGTGCACCGATGTGCGTTTCCCATTCATGCAGCCGTGCACCGGTTTTGTGTGTTTGCACAGACAGCACCGCGGCTTCTCATGCAAGAGATGCAGAACCCGTCTGCTGAAGCTAGCGCACACTGCCGTGTTTCGGGTTCTATCTAAAGTTTCAGATTGAGTAGACCCCCAGGGAATTCAACGGCCAGACCGCTCGGTCTATTCATATACACCTCGTATTGCACCTTCGACTGGAAAATACGAACCCTTGGATATACGCTTAGATATTCTCTCTCCCTGTCTGTGAACCCGGTTTGCAGAACAACGCAGGTGGAGATGTCGAAACCAGCAGCGGTCGCCAGCAGTAAGACGCCGTCTAAAGAAGTCACCATGAAGCAGCTTGAAGACATATATACCAGCTTAATATACAACCTCGACCTAAAGCTCAAAGAGAAAGATTCTGCCAGTGATGCGGCAACGGGGGCCAAAAACATTCTGAAATGGTTCAAGAAGTCAGATGTTCCCTACTCCTTTACCCGTGAAAGAGCTTTGGAAGTGATGAAAACTCAGGCTATGGCTATAAACTCCAAAGCATTCGTAATTCGAATATCATACAATATCAAGGAACCAGACGCAAAGAGACTCTTACAAAGATTTGTGGACGCTAAGCTACTGCATTTCCCGGAAGATAGAACTTCTCATGTTCTTGAGAAAGGAATTTTACTTCAACCAACTCCAAAGGGGGTCGCTGTCTTGAACAATTTTTGCTCCAAAATGGGGTTATCAGGAGACAAACTTCCTGAAATTGTGCTTTCTAGATTCAATTCCTTGAATCTCATACAATTCGACAGAAATGAAAGAACTAACGCACTTTTGCTGTCCGAATATTGGATCAAATATTTGTTCACTTTAATTATGGGTGAGGAACCAAATATTTGGACACCATACAACGTCCCTGATGAGATCTCAGAAACAATTCAAGAGGAAGCAAGACAAACCTTAAGGATAAGTGATCAGCATAACAACTTTTTCGGTTGCAGTAGCTCAGATATGGCACAACAAGAGACTTTCTCGGAATTTTTACAGGCCAAAAGTCAACAGGGTGAAATGCAAAAACCGCTCCCATCTCCTAACCAATTGAAATTTCAAATTTCCGCAGAAACCAATGTCAATAAATTTTTATCTTCTGATTATCCCTTTTATCACAAGTATTTGACTAATCCCGAATCAGATGCGCATATTCAGTATTATGTATCTGATAGCGGTGTTCGTGCTCTTCCAGTAAGCGCCATTCAAGCAAGCATTGATGAACATTTGGTGTTTGTCTATAGTGGTAAGGCATTTGTTCAATGGCTAACAGATGTCACAGAAGTCATGAATTCAGCAGAATCTGCTGAGATTGGTAATTTATTCGTCAAATTCGGATTAATCCAGTTGATCAATGAAAATGATTTCGCTGAATTGACTTCAAAGTATCGCCAGCGAAGCTTGATCACATCCAAAAATGCATATTATAAAGTCACTGACGTGGGTTTACCACTTTTAAGATGGAAACATAAAGAACAGGTTATCAAAAGAGAAAATCATGGCCAAAATTCTTTTAGCAACTCCGACACAAGAAGCATTCCATTGGAAAATGGGGACTCGCAATCTTTCCCATATGCTTCTTCCAATGAATCGACATCTTCCTCGAGTCATCAGATATCACATAATATAACCCTTCACGACGTTTTGAGAGATCCAGGTATGAAATTTATTTTCCGTACTCATCTCAAACAGAAGCTGTGTTCTGAAAACTTGGATTTGTACGAAGAAATAGTGGCTTTTAATAAACTTTTGACGACTTTAAAGAAACTGCTTGAGTTCAGGAACTCTACGGCATTTGCTGGTATTCTCGATTTGAGCACAGAAGAGAGTTTGAAAAAGCAGAATTCATATTCATCGGCTGTAGTTCGTTTGTCTAACGAATGCAGCTCGAGTGCTTACTTTATATATAATAGCTATCTGGCCAGTGATTCTCCTCACCAGGTGAACATCGATCACCAATTGCGAAGCAAAATTGAACAAGTTGTGATGGATGCTTCTCTTCATACGATACAATCTACTACTGAAGATGTGACTGAACAGCAAGCAGACACGACAAATAATGACTCCTTAACAGTGGATAAACAGCCAAAGCAACAAAAGTCAACTGAAAAGTACATGGGTGTATTTCTTCCGGAAAATACAGCTGCGAAAGCATCAGTTAAAAACCTATTAAAGCTCAGTCTATATTTGAAGCAGGTTCAATTACATGTGGCACATCTTATGGAAGAAGACTCTCTCCCAGGAATGGTACAATCAGATCTTTTCCCGAAGATGAATGGTCTTTTACACTGAAAATACCATGTGGTATCAAAAGAAACATTATTCCAATGAATATATATATAGAGAGAGAGAGATATGTATACTTATTAAGCGACTGGGTCAATTGTAGTACCTTTCTTAATCGTAGCCCAACCAATAAGACGGAAATGTTTGTCAATACGTCTTGACAAAGCAATCTTTTCATTCACTTCTGTACAAGCAGGAGATGTCAATGTCAATCTTGCCATATCTGCCTTAACGGCGACAACTCTGGCACCAGTTGCCGTAGATCCAATGTTCACCATAAGAACATCATCAACTTCAAGTTTACGCACTTTCGCCTGTTTTTGATTATCTGTCTTAACACCCAATAATCTTCTTAAAAGGAAATAATTGATTTCTATATCTGTGAACACTGATGGTAAATGACCTTTAGCACCAACAACTTGACCGACTAATCTATCGGCTCTACATAAAGTTGGATCGATCTTGGTACCAACACCAATAAGACCACCTGGAACGGCAAATTTCAAATCATTATGTTCCGCAAAAAGTGAAACAATTTTGGAGAAAATTGGCTTACATTGGATTCTACCATTGTCATCCTTTGTCACAATACCTGGCCTGATTTCAATTTCATCATCAATCTTGAAAACACCAGTCAAAATAGATCCACCAGCAACACCACCTTTCATCTCTTCGATTTCAGAACCTGGTCTGTTAACATCGAAAGAACGAATCACAATAAGTTGTGGTGATGCAGAAAAGTCTCTCAATGGAACAGGTATAGATTGAACCATACATTCATTAACAGCATCGATATTATACTTTAATTGAGCAGAGATTGGAATAATTGGAGCACCATCAGCGATAGTACCTTTAATAAATTTGAGAATTGATTTTTGATGGTCTAAAGCACTCTCCTCCCTCATCAAATCCACTTTGTTTTGAAGAATGATAACGTGCTTCAATTTCATGATTTCGATGGCTGCTAAATGTTCAGAAGTCTGTGGTTGAGGACAAGATTCATTACCTGCGACCAACAAAAGTGCAGCATCCATAACAGCTGCACCTGACAACATGGTACTCATTAAAATATCGTGACCGGGACAATCAACAAAAGACACATGACGCACAAGCTTATAACGTCCTTCACAACCTTCACGTTGACATTTTGGTGAGATTTCTTTATCTGATTTAAAAGAACGGTAATTACCTGGTTCGGGACATTCTTCATTGTCACATTTGTATATTTTAGCATTTGCGTAACCCAATTTAATGGTAATATTACGTTCCAACTCGTTCTTGAAACGAACCGTCTGAACACCAGAAATTGCTCTCACAACTGTAGATTTACCGTGGGCAACATGTCCGATGGTACCAATGTTTATCGTGGCTTGTCTATTGATGATTTCTGGTGATAATGGGGTAAGCTGTGTGAAATCTGGATTATCTGGTTGTTCTGGCAAACCTCCACCTTCTTCAAATTCCTTTCTTCTACGCTCTTCCTCTGCCTCAACATCCAGGGCTTCGGTTTCATCATCGAGTTCCGCAAATGTGACTTTCTTGCTGCCCTTGCCATCGCCTTCGAGGGCTGCTCCTGCGTCCTTGTCTAATTCTTCGTTCTCGCTTTCAACTTCTCCGTCGAATAAACCGTCATCTTCGACAAGGTTGTCGTCGCCACCGATGACAAGATCAGGCACTGCGTCTTTCAATTCTGCTGGCATAGTGTACGTGATCAGATGATAATATTCTTATTAGCCTCTATCAACTACTATGAACTTTTCAATCTCTTTGATATCCTGTTCAAGTAAGCCCGAGCTACTGACTCAATTGATCCTCACACGCGAAAAAAAAAAATTATTTGAAAAACTGAGCGCCGGGTAACCGATTTAAAACTTGCCTCGTTTGTCACTACAATATCAAAAATGTTGTATATCGTAATTGATACAAAAAGAATATATTATAGATAGAATCACACATTTGCTAATTATTTCGAGGTGTTATCCGCATAGAATCCAAATTCATCCATGACAGAGTTGATGTCGTTGAATAACAAATCTGAATCAATGTTATCATCGTAAAATACGTCCCATGAATCCAAAGTTTTCTGCTCAACATTGGCATTTGCGATGGGATTACCGCTACCTTTGGCTGAGAGCACACTGCTTGGCGGCCGTTCAGCCCTCAAAGACTGCTTTCGTGACTGCGGTTTACTGCGCGTTCCATTAGTGGAATCATTTGCTGCGGCAGCTTCTGGTTTGTTCTGTAACGCGCGATCAACCCCTGAGCCTACACGGACACCAGGTGGAGATCTATATTGGCTCAAAAAAGGAGAGGTTTGGGCACTACTGCTGCCTGCGGAACTTCCATCATGACTGCCCAGTGAATTTCCTGTAGCGGCTCCAATAGCAATGGGTTGTGGGTCTAATGGAATCGTTTTGATGATCTTCCTGGCGGAGGATTCGGGATGTAACGTGCTCGAAAGTGTTCTACGTTTCTTCCTTTGCGAATTAGCAGAGCCTGTCGATCCTGGTGTATGAGATACTCTTTCCGCAGATGGTTTGTCTTTCACGGTACCATTTATGCCATTGTCTGGAAGTTCCTCTGGACGAGGAGACTCTTCGTCGTCATTTTCATCTTCTTCGCCATCTTCATCTGATACACTATTGCTTTCAATGACATCCTCGTCGCTACTATCAACGATAGCTTGGTCTTGTGATCCTCCATTGTCATTCACTCCGCCTTGAGAAGTTGACCTGCGATTAGGTGCCAATTTTATCATACCACTGCGTTCTCTCAGAATCCACAACGAATCGAAAAAAACGCTGGCACACATACGGCTACGAACTGTAACTTTAGCATTGATAGGGTCTGTTTGGTTTAGCGTTTTGAACAATGACCACATACTTCTCATGATTCCAGATGATCTATATGCCATATCATGTTTCAACACAGAAGCCTTCAAGGTAGCGGTCACAGCATGTTGATAGAGTGACCTGCCACTATTCACATCGAGGACTTTGGCATAAGGCGAATGCACAAGTCTGCAAATGATACAAGCGGCCTGCCAGATGGTCAAAACGTAAACCCCAGGAAGATACTTGATGAAAGTCTTGTCTCTTTCCTGCGAAGCTTTCACGTGTGAGATCAACCGCAATGCTGCATCGTAGGCTTGTACAATGTTTTTATTGAGGTCAAAACTGGAGGAGAATTTTTCTGAGTCTAAGAAACAATACGTTAGAACATGAAGCCGAGCAGCAAATAGTGAAAATGCACGTAGATCATCTATTTCTGTGACATTAGAAGAAAATAGTTTGACCTCCAAATTGTCCAGCTGAACATTTAGAAGCTCTAAAATTGACAATCTCTGTGATGGATCTATCAGCTTCAATGGGTCAAGTGGGTTGCTATTTAGCGACTTCGCAAGTTGTTCTTCGAACAACTGAATTTCTAACATTTGCTGCAATGCATCTGGAATATCCAGTTTAGTACTTTCTCCAAGATAATTTTGAGATGGATTGCTGAGAATCAAGGAACCATATAACTGGGTGAACCCTGGTAATCCAAATGCCGTGGCAACAGTCTGAGAAACAATGTTACAACCAAGCCAGGTTCTAGTTTGGTCATTCAGGAGTTCAACATTGTTTGTCTTGAGACCATCACTTGAGTGACCAGGTATATGTAATCCTATTCTGATGGCCTGGAAAATAGCTATTCCAATAGTATTCCAACTTGTATCTGCTGAGAGCGAAGAGGTTAGAGGGGGCCAGAATGTGTAAAGCAAAAATGCTTGAACAGTGTAGACACTGGACACATTTAGAATGGGCTCTTCCATCTCAGTAGGAGCGTAACGAGTAATGGGCGATATCGTTATTTCTGCTAATGCAGATTTCAAGATTGGAGAAAGTTTTGAATACAGTTGTTGTGAATCTTCCTTTGATAACGTAAGGCTGTGATGACGTCTGAGACCAACAAACATAATTGTCCAAAACAAAATGGGACACAAGCGGAATAATTTTTCAATTCCTTTTTCTACATCGACAACTGGAAGAATGGGATGGTAATAGCGTACGAATTCTTCGAACAATGCTTCTATTTGAGCGGAATTGAGAAGTACGTCACCCAGTGACTTTGGTGAACTTTGCAATTGCTCTGGCCTTGGACTATATCTACGCACCGGGATTGTTCTTGCAGCATGTGGCAAAGAACCTGCATCGACAGACACAAATGGTTTCGCAAGTAAATCGTTTGACACCTGCACCTTGGAAACAGAAGAGCGGATATGAGAACTCGATGAAGCTTGCGACAAATTGAGCGTGGGTGGAACCGGTAACACCTGTGCTACGGAGTTATTATTAGCTGAAGGTGTTGGTGGTTGACTCTGCATGGAAGCAACAGTTGGAAGATTCACAACTGAAGAAGAACCTGATCGTATTTGGGGTACTGGAGGTCCAGAAGACTGGAAAAGTGAGGTGCTTGGTTGTGATTGAGGAGTACCATTCAGTGCATAATTTGCCGAGCTTATACTTGCTGTGTTACTACGTGGATCTATATTATTATCTTGTAGTCGTATAGGAGGCAAATACGTCGATTGGGAAGGGTGAAGTGAATTGTTAGGGAAGGAAAGAGCGGTGGGGGTCGGAAAGGTTTGTTGAACGGGCTTGATAGGCGGCGTTGGAGTATGTGTTGGAGATTTCAACTGATACGTATCATTTGCCAGAATTGGCTGTAATTGACTTTGCGTTTGCGAACTTGGTACGAGGTAAGGGCTCTCGGAATGGGTAACAAGCTTCTTTTTCATCAGTTCGTACTCTTTGGTCATTTCCTCGAATTTTGCTCGTTTCAAGGTCCTCTTATATCCAGTCTGCAATTCACATGTTATTCCACGCTTAGCACATCGTGTACAAGGGTTTGGTATTTGTTCAGAAGCATCACATTTGGCCTTCTGTTGACGGCATTCACGACAGGCCATTCGTTTCCTGTTGTTTTGATTGTTTTCTGAATTGTCATTTTGCGAGGCATTCGATGCAACACTGGAAGATCTTGCTTGATCACTATGATCACCACGGAAGTGATCTCCATTCTTGTTCCCCAACTTTGGTACCAGTGGGACTGCTGCTGGTCGTGTTCTCTGCAGCTGATCGGCTGAAGTACCAGATCGCACTCCGGAAGTGGGGTTTCCACCGTTCCAATGATCTGAGACCCTATCCGCAGGAGCTTTGGACATTTCAGAGGAGCTGTTCTGGCAATTAACCGGTCACCTCTAACCTGCTGCGAACTTTAGGCAATGAAACAATCACCTCCAGGAACAATTGCAGATCGGTTCTTGCAGAACTCCGTGAACATTTCAGTAAATCAAGGTGTTTGGGGTGTTTGTAATAGATAGTTAATAAACATTTTTTTCTACCATTATCCGTGTCACGTGATAAATGTGGTGAGGCGGGTTCATCATGTTTAGCAAGTAATATTGTTTGGTCAGAAGCAAGCGTGTACCATCGCAATTGAAGCGACGATTCCGTGTTAAATTTGTGTGTGTGTCTAGCGTACGGATGTCCCTGTGCTGTCAACAATCACGTTTATTGAACACCTTTTGAGCGGCGGTTATTCCTTGGACAAAGATGCATTTCCGAGAATCTCTGGCGCAATCCACCAGAGACATACGCATTTTATGGTTTAGCGTTTTCACTCGAATGCTCTCGTTTGGTGCTACAAATCAGGTTCTAACACTTTATTTGAAGCAATTGGGCATAGCGGAGTCAAGAATTGGTGTGTTTATGGCGCTTACTCTCCTTGGAGATGTGACTGTGTCATTCTTCTTGACCTGGAATTCGAATAGGATCGGAAATCGTCTAGTTGTGGCCCTAGGAGCGCTCCTTATGGTCGGTGCAGGTTTGTTGTTTGCGTCTGGAACCAGCAATCTCTTTCTTTTGCTCATTGCAGCAGTTGTGGGCGTGATCTCTCCTAGTGGAGATGAGACTGGTCCTTTCAAGTCAATTGAGGAAGCCATAATAGCCAAATTGGCTCCACCAAATCACAGACCAGAAATGTTTGCAATTCACCATCTTGCTTCTTCAGCTGGTGCTGCATCAGGGTCTCTTCTAGCTGGTGCACTTGTTCAGTATTTACTAGATACGTTCCGTTTCAGCTACAAAGACGCGTATCGTACCATTTTTTTCGTCTATTCTGGACTTGGGTTTATCAAATTTGTTTCATTTTTGTTCCTAACCAGCAAATGTGAGTCCTCTTTCGTTCCATCTTATTCGAAACAACACCAACCACTAGGAAGAAGCAATGGTCCTCCAGACTCCAACCGTATATTGGATGGACTGGATGACGCAGAGGACGTCAATTCCATTCAGTCACAATCAACAACCGTCGATGAGCGTAGGCCACTTATTCAATCTGTTGTAGAGCCTGCCACGTCCTACACTACGATAACTGGTCTTCCGCCACCTTCTCAAGTAGCCCTCTTCAAGCTGTTGTTTTCATTCATGCTTGATTCCTTTGGTTATGGATTCATGCCTGTTGCCTGGGTCGTTTACTACTTCAAGACTCAATTCGATGTGATCCCTGTGGTATTGGGTCTGATATTTTTCTTTACCTCATTGTTACAGTCAATTTCAGCTCCATTTTCAGCTGCTCTTGCCAGGAAACTAGGACCTGTCCGCGCTTCATTAGTGTCTCAATTTCCCGCAGCTGTAGCTGGCATGTTGATTCCGCTTACAGGTCACTTTAATTTCTTTTTTGGTGCTGTAGCCCTGTTGTTAATACAAACAGGCATTGCCAACATGGATGTGGTCCCCAGACAAATATTGCTCACGGAGGTATTCTCAAGTGATGAACTATTCAAAGTTTTAGGTACTGTGAACGTTGCAAAAACTCTTGCCAGGTGCATCGGCCCATACTTCACTGGAAAGCTAGCTGGAATTGGTTATTTATGGGTGGCTTTTGAGATTTTGGGTGCAAACCTGATTCTGAGTAATATAGCGCTAGCGTTCAATTTTATACGGATAGACAAGCACGTTCTTGCGAATCAAAGGCGGAACATCGACATAGAATAGGTGACGATCATCTGAGGCATCTTTATTCTATAGTTGGATATGTCATCCACCAACATGTTTACGATACGATATATACGTTTGTTTGTTCTTTATTTTAACGAAAACTTCATGTCAAATTAGAATAGATTAAAAGTCATAGATTGGTGAAATAAATAGAATAAATTGTTACATTAAATAACGAGAAATGTTAGACGGTTTCATGTATTGCAAGTCTTTTGCCAACATTGAGTTTTGAATCGGAATCTTTACTACCAGGGGTACTAGACCGTGCTGCCAAGTCAGTCAAATTAGAGTTACTGTGTGACCTGGAAACCGATTTACTTTGCGTAGCAGTTGCGACCCCAGACCTATAAGTAAGTTCCCCAACATCGAAATAATCGTAACCACCAAGAATGTAGCTTTTGTTGTTTTTCGAAAGAGATGGACGATCTTTGTTATCACTTTTGGGGACCGCACTGCTTTTACCAACATTGTTAGAGTTACCGTTTCCTGGAGTTGTGGACTCAGGTGTGTCACTAGCGATTAATCCAACCTTGGTTGAATAGTTTGATTCTATCATCTCCATTGGAATTGACTTTATAAGTTGACCCAGTTCAGACTCTGCCAAGAATTTAGAAGGTGGTTTATTGTTGGATTTGGCTTCTATCTTTTCTGGTTGTTGTTCAAGTTCTCGGGCACGGCTCTGTCCCATGCCAATGCGACTAACAGGTGTGACAGCCAGCCAACAAGCTTTCACTTCTTCCATTACACTTTTGATTGTCTCGAGGAAACGTTGTGTTTGCCTCCATTGAGAGGAAGCCACAAAAGTGAGATGATCCTCCTTTATGATATAACCGATTCCGAACCCTGTTGGAGTAGCAGGTGTGACTCCAAATAAATCCAAAGCTGGATTCCCACAATTTGCAATCAAAAGCTCAGTACGGTACAAAGTATCCAAAGCCTGATCAAAAATCAATGGTGGGATCTCATTGGGATCAACCTCTGGTACATGAGGATATAACTTGTGAAGTAAGTCTTTTTGTATGTAGGCTGATCTCAAAGCTGACAAATGACGTTCGAAACCTTTCCCATTTAAAGCATCTTTGACCTTCTGCGTATGTTCATCGACGGCATTCTTGAAGAGGGCCCATTTTTGAGCAGGAGTAGATTGAGTTATAAAAGATTGTGCACACTTCAGAACTTCATCACTTTGAATACAAATTGTCTCTGTTCTAGCATTTCTAAACTTTCTAGTTGATACTGGTTCGTAAGAAGATGGTAATTTCCCATAAAGAGCAAAAAATGCAATCTGTACACTAATCTGAATGAATGAATCGGGGGAAATCTTGATCTTATTGAGCAATAACTCTTTACCAAAGTCTTGGAACTCAGCAGTGACATAGTCATGTTGATTAATTAGGTCAGCGAGTCTGGTTTCTGCAAGGTGTAGTCCTATAGTCAATTCAGGAGTGAGGTGAAGGCTCAATTTGTGAAAGGTTGGTTTATCAATCTTCTCATTTATAGGAACAGTATTAGTATTTGGCCAAAGTGTATAGTTCAGTCCATTAATTTTCCTAGCCAAGCGTAAAATCGAGTCAGTGTAAACATCACTAACAAATCTCAAAACAGCAGTTCCATCCATGGAAGTAGATTCCCATATAACTCCTGCCACAGAGTTTTGTGTAACGACAATTTGCAACTTGTCATACCATCTTGAAGTACAAGTACCTACTTGGATTCCCTTTTCATTGATTTGAGATGTACCATGACATATATATTGAACTTTCTCTGAGGCTGTTTTTGGAGACTCATGATCAAGACAGAGAACGAATAAAGCTCTATCAATCAGGTCCAATTGCTCAGGATTTGACTTCTCAAGGTTGAGTCTTTCATACTTCCAGGTGGATTTACTCTCGGTGGTTACAGCACCAATTGCATTCCTTGTAGTATCCAAGATATCATTTTCATTCGCGTCGTCTATAATTTGCTGCAAGACAGATTTTAATTCGTATTTCGAGAACCAAATTTGATCATCTTCACTAATAACTTCCAGAGTATAGAATTGGGATCTTGCCAGAACCATGATATGGCGCGAATCTTTGTAGCTCTTGGGGCGTTTAACGGATATACCAACCCCTTGTGGAATCCTGGAAGTACCAAATAAGTTTCTGTAATGATTCATGGTGAGTGGCTTGCCACTTTTGGGGGACACATCGGGCTGAAGGGACTCTTGACGTAGGGATAGAATGAATCTTAAAGCGGATGTAACCAGAACAGATGCTCTGTATGTCTGCGATGGAGGCAAAGCAGTGTTAGAAAGGGGGTCATCAGCAATTATGAAGAAAGGGTTTCTTGGTAGGGTATTTCCACGCAATTCCCCATAAATCCCCGGACTTGTTGTGGAGATGCCTTCGGCGTCCAAATAACACGGGGTAGTCTTGGAGCTTTCCACGATATAATGCTGGATCGATTTGACCGTTGGGCTGTTCAGGAAGTCTATTGACTTGTCTAAGAGCCTCTGATACTCTTGTTGGGTCACCAGAGGCTTAAACGAGTCCAAGATTTGTTCTGCCGTGTGGATCAGCTGAGGCACGGGCAGATGAGGCAAATTCTCCTCATTCGAGAAAGTGGACGTGTGAACTGTCATTACGGATGGTTCTCGCGCCTCAACAAGAAGTGAAAGAAGCAAAATGCAGCACTATCAGATGAACACAGAAGCAACGGTGATACAAACAGTATTTTATAACCACCAAAAGCGCATTTTCGAACTATCAATATGACTCCACTCCTCCTCTCTTGTTACTGCGAGCGTATCGTTCGGGGAGCGAGTCCCTGCGTGTTTTTCTTCGCGGTGGTGCGCTACCCCGCAAATGCTGCCGCTGTTTTTCTCTCCGGGCCGCAAGAAGGGGGGAAAATAGAGAAATTTAGAGAAAAAGACAAGATTTATTGCGGAGACACAACATTTCGCTGTGTTGTTCCCAGTCGACGCCGATCGGCGCGGGTGGGGACGCGCGGATTTTGCACCCGTGCACCACCTCGAATCAAAAGTGTTACCCGCAGTTCACAGACTTCCTCTTTGGTCCAATGAGGCAAAAAATTGTGCTTTTTTAACACCTGCCTCCGGATTTGGTCGTGTGCACACCGTGAATTCGCCCAATGAGGAAAGTCTGTGACTGTGAAAAAAAATCCATCGAGGAAAAAAAATCTAATTACTGTGTGAGGGAAAGTCTGTGAGAGCTTGTGAGCTTGTGAGCTTCTGAGCGTCTGGACTCTAAGGTATTTTCAGTATTCATTAATATTGAATCAACTTGGTAATAATTTGACTTAATTACCATTATCTCCATCTCGATATACACATATAAACACAACCATGTCTGACGTTGAAGAACAACCACAAGTCGAAGAACAATACGAAGGTGAAGAAGAAATCATTTCTGAACCAGTTGAAGTCAAGTTTGTTGAACTTGCCACTCCTATTCCAAAGGAAATTCAAGCTGGTGCTCAAGAAATCAAACTCTTCAACAAATGGTCTTTCCAAGATGTTACCGTCAAGGATATCTCTTTGATTGACTACATCCAAATCAGACAACCAGTTTTCGTCTCTCACACCGCTGGTAGATATGCTGCTAAGAGATTCAGAAAATCTCAATCTCCAATCATTGAAAGATTGACCAACTCCTTGATGATGAACGGTAGAAACAACGGTAAGAAACTTAAGGCCGTTAGAATCGTGAAGCACTCTCTCGAAATCATCCACGTCTTGACCGACCAAAACCCATTGCAAGTTGTTGTCGATGCTATTGTTAACACTGGTCCAAGAGAAGATTCCACCAGAATCGGTTCTGCTGGTACCGTTAGAAGACAAGCCGTCGATGTCTCTCCTCTTAGAAGAGTCAACCAAGCTATCTCTCTTTTGACCATCGGTGCTAGAGAATCTGCTTTCAGAAACATCAAGACCATTGCTGAATGTCTCGCTGAAGAATTGATCAACGCCGCCAAAGGTTCTTCCACCTCTTATGCTATCAAGAAGAAGGATGAATTGGAACGTGTTGCTAAATCCAATCGTTAAGAAAGTTGCATTGGCAATCTACTCATATCTCATCTCCATCCATATATCCCCTGCCTCTTTCACATTTCACCCTCACTGTTTACATATTATATAAATATTGGGCCCCATTAATAACAAAATGTTCTGTATATTCTGTGCACTAGATGTTACCTATTGATATATGCTAGATTTTTTACTACTTCTCTGAATAAGAAGTTCTTCTTGAACGTCATAAAGAGATTCCCTGATAATTATATCAGTATACCATCACCATGGCATTATAGGAGGAACGCAAATCGGGTTCGGCGTTTAATCGTGGAAAAAATCACTGATTACGTAATCGTTGGCTAGCGTCTAAATTTGTACTTCAAAGAAGATCAGTCTTAATTTGCTCGTGAAGAAGCTGACAAACTTTACAATAACTGTCACTAACAGTAACAAATTTCCGCGTGTCTATGAATAAAGAAACTTATTGATCGGTCCAGGTTCATCTTCGGGATTGTGTTTTTTGACAATCAAGGAGAACGTTCCATATTAGACTGAAATGCTACTTCCGTAACGCAATAAATTATTAGGAAACATCGATTTTCTCATGAGCCATCTAAATAGTTATAAAGACTTTAAGCTGTCTATATTTTCCATTTGTTTTACATTGCTCTACATGTTATTATATATTAGTACATATCCGGTTCATCAATTAAGCAAGTCATTTATACTCTTTTGACTACTTGATTGCCCACGTTTCAGCAATTTTGTGCGCACATTATCGCTATCCTCGGCATCATTCTCAGAGTTGTTTTGTTGACTCTCTTTTGTTATTTTAGATTTGGGTTCGGAGCTCAATCTGGTCCTCTTGCGAGTCGTTGGGGGTGCATCGTCCACCTCGTCTTCTGAAGAAACGTCTGCGGTGTTCTCTTTTAATGTAACGTTGTCATCGTTTGCACTGTCATCATCAGCTGTTTTATCAGCTTTATTGATGGTGATGTTTAAATTGGGTGGAACAATGTCTGGTCTACTTTTGAAATCTCTGGCAATTGCCGAGACTTCAGTAGCCAGGGCTACAAGACCCGATACTGCAAATTGTGTGCTAAACTTCATTGAATGACTTGGCTTGATCCCAATAACTTCATGGCCAAGAGTAAAATAATGGGAATAGGAATTGGTTTTATAGCTTCCATTTTCAGGAAATTGAGGGGACCCCAATAGGGTAAAAGAGCAATAGACAGTGCATCCGCCAATCCCACTACAACCGACCCGGAATTACCCAGAGTAGACAGCTAATTACTCAGGGGCTCCCAAACTTTGTTTACCCCAGCAAACCAACGGTTCAAACTAAGAACAATACGAATAAATTCTTAAATGCAAACAATAAAGCGCCGGCTCGGCGCTTAATACAGTAATTATTTGCATTCATCACGTAAACTGTGGAGCGAGCTAGCTCTCCGTTACCGGTGTTTGAGAGGACCGTTTTTATTTTTCTTGGCCGCGAGAAAATACTGTACGTTTTTCAGTTTTTCATTGTGGGTTTAGATGTGGGCCTCGTTTTCCCCTTTTCCCCTTTTTTTTTTCCTCGGGTTCTCTCGGCTGCTCACGTGATCTGGGGGATTTTCAGTGTTTTGAGTCTATTTAATTAGATTTTCGTGAAAGGCACACACCCGTACACGGGCGGGATGGTATTGCGATAAGAGTTTTCTTATCTCGGGAATTGACTAATATATATATATATAACTAGGGAGAGTGCCAGCTGGCGCTCGATGAAACTGATTTAAGCCCTTTGATGACGCACATTGCAGCAACAATATGAAAACAAGGGTAGTGAGGATATCAAGAGCGTGCGAAAACTGTCGAAAGAGGAAAATTAAATGTACAGGAGAGAAAATATGTGCAGAATGCGCTAAGTACGATGAGCCTTGCATTTATAGAACAAAATACAGAGAGTCAAAGAAACGAATAGAAAAGCCTAAACCTCTTGTACCAAGTACAGAAAGTTCAGATGTGGTGGCATTGAGTAATCAGAATGTTCAAGTTCCATTTTTCCTCTCGGCACGGAAATCAAGTACTGTATCATCTTCCATGGAATATTTTGGTCCGGCAAGTAATTTTTCATTTGTGAATCAATTAAATCATTATTTGAGATTATTAAGTGGTATTGAAACCCCAGTGGATGAAGATAAAGGTCTTGAACGGTTTGGTATGAACATGATGACTTTACAAAACCCTGTTGAAGACTTTGATTTCACATTAGAAAGTATTTCACATCAAACGGTTAATACTCTTCTCACATATTATTTGGAAACTTGGCATGTACCTTTACCCATTTTCACTGCAGAAGCATTATTTGATCTTTCAGTTCAAACATGGAAAGTTGATATAGCACCAAAAAGTATGAAAGCGACTTTATATCTTGTACTTTCAATTGGAGCATCAACTACCTATTTTGAATCAGATCAACCTGATAATTTTTCAACACTTCCTTTAGCAAGAGGATTTCTTGAACTTGCCATTAGAACTGTTCCAAATATATTCTCTGAAGTTTCCTTTGATGCTGTACGGATCTTATTTTTGATGAGTTTAAGTACATGCAATTTAGGAGATACTGCTAAATCATATCTCTATTGTGGTTATGCAATTAGAATTTCCACTGCAATTGGATTTCATCAACGTCCACTTAGTGAATTTGAATCATGGCATCAATTCAGAGTTTGGACATCAGTTTGGCAATGGGAAGCATATTGGAGTTTTTGTTTAGGTAGACCAAGTTGTTATCGACCAGAAGCAGCTCCACCTTTAGCCAATAGAGAGGCATACACTTCCACAGGTTATGGCGGTAAAAATAGATTTGCAATCAATTATGAACACATGAGACTTCGTCTTTTCTTTAGTACAAATTGTAGCAAAATTCATAATCGGTTGTATAATTCCGAAGATGATATTCTTACAGCTATGGCTTCCGTTGAAAAAATTTCAAATTTAATTGATAATGAATATTTTAGTTCAAGTGATTCCAATTTAGCATATTCAAATATTGACGATAAATTAAAAAAAGATCCAGATATTAATAGTTGCAGAGAATGGTTTTGGATAAGAGTTTATTATTTGTATTTGAAAATGATGATTTACAGACCATTTTTAATTTTCCATGCATATCTTAAAATAAAAAAAAGGACAGCTCCAGGTCCTATAACAGAAAACTTGAGACTTCATTCTGAATTATGTTTAAAATATGCTGTTGATATGTCAAAATTTATAATTGGTTTGAATAGAAAAGTGAATATGAGACAACCAATATTCTTTATTTGCACATACTTGGAAAGTGCTTCTACAATTCTTTTATTTTACATTTTGAGTAACATGGAGGATATTTCGGATGAAACAGCAAAAGAAATATGGGCTGTCTTTCAAGATACTTGTTGCTTTCTGAGTGGTCATAGAGGTCCATATGTTGGAAGTATTCAATTGATAGCAAATGATGCATTGAAATCACTCCATGATATTTTATTGGCAAGAAAAACTCAACCTCAAAGCAAAACTTATTTTGATAAAGTTATTGGGGGTGTTCTTGGGAAGAGTTTTAGTGGTGAAACCAGTTCCAATTACAATGGACCAACTAATTATACGAGCCCAGATACACAGAATAATGATAAAGAGGTACAAAACACCAACACTTATTCAGAAACGACCAATGAATACAATGCGACATCTTATGAGAAATCATCTTCACTTGAAGACGATATCTGTCCAGATATCGAAGGATTTTGGAAACAAACTCTTGAGTGGATTACTAATGCCTACTAGTATTTTATTATATAAATATAAATTGACTGTATTCGCGAGTATATATTTTACGAAAGATATTGGGAGGGATTAATAAATGAGAATAAAAACTTAAAATTCATGCTTTAATATCAATCTGGTCTAAAACAGAGGCAATACCCAATGCTTTTTCTTCTTCAAGCTTTTTAGTCACAACTTGTAAACAAACTGGCATTTTATGAAATAATTCAGGATCATACGAATCGTAAATGGCTTGATCTATTTCATTTGTTGGTTGATAAGCTGTATCCACAACATCTTTGACAGCATCAACTTTAGTTACTGGAATAATAACACTAGCACAATCAGCAATGTTGAAAGGACTAGTGTAATTTAAAAGATGTACTGAATGTGGACGGAATGAGGTACTAGGCCACACAGGACAAACAAGAGCGTCTACACCCCATTTATTCCAATCTTCATGAAATTGTTGCTTGACGGAATACACTTCATTGCTAAGATCCCACCATTCATTGAGAGTAAGTGGACGATCAAATCCTGCAAGTGCAAGTAAAGCTGCAACATCTGGTCTGATCTCTTCTCCACCAGCAGCACAATTGGTTTTTATTTCTAAAGCAGCATCTGCTCCAAATACTTTGGAAATTGTGCTATTTAAACTTTTCTGAAGAGGAAAGTCAATTTCAACAACGGTATGACCTTGTTCTTTTAAACTTTTTTCAAGTTCTTCAAGTGCTCTTTGAATTGGAGGATGAGGTTTGATCAACCCATCATATTTCCAAAATCCAAGTTTAAGAGGCTTACCACTGAAATCTGGAATAGTTTTCCAAGGTACTGGGAGTACTTTCGGATCTTTTGTCCAAGTCTCACTACTGACCAGCAGTTCTGTGATTAATTTGATATCATCCAAACTTTTAGCCATGGGTCCAATTACAGAGGGAACAAGTTCTTGTCCAGAATAGGAATTGGTTACACCTAAGTACGTGAGTCTTCCATGGGAAGGTTTCAATGCGTACAACCCTTGGAATGCAGAAGGAATTCTGATACTTCCTCCAATATCTGTTCCTAACCCAAGACATGAACCACCAGAGCCAATCAATGAACCCTCTCCTCCACTACTACCTCCACTAGTCAGATTAATGTTAACACCATTATAGGTATAACCTAGTAAATTTGTATTTGTTTCAGGAGACATCATTGCAAGTGGTACTGCTGTCTTGACATAAAATACTGCACCATTTTCAGCCAATATTTGAGCAATTAATGCAGTTTTCTTGGCAGGTTTTCCAACAAAATTCAAATAACCAATAGAAGAATCTTTACCTTCAAGATCAACTTGATCTTTTAATGATATTGGAACACCATGTAAGGGACCAATTGTGGTTCCTTTCTCTTCAAAATATTTGTCGAGTTCTTTTGCTTTCTCCAATGCTTCAACCAAGAAAATTTCAACACAACAGTTCAAAATTTGATGTGCAAAAGCTGCTCTATGACAAAAAGCCCTTGTGACAGTATAAGAAGTGTATTTACCATCTGCAATTGCCTTTGCCAATTCACTGGCGGTAAGATTGGTGATTTCAATCTCATCAGGGGGAAGAATTGAGTCCAAATATTCAGATGAATTGACGAAACCAGCATCTATCATCGCCTGTTTAATACCTGGAGCTCTCCATTCCTCTGGAATCGCTTGAATCAATGACTCTTGCTTCTCACGTGCAACGTCTTGAGCAGTCATGACGGCGCGTAATTAATTGAAATTGATGATCCTCACACCACCAGTTTCAACCGTTTAGTCTACATCCTAATAGTGACCATTGCCACAGGTGATTGTGCTTTATAACATACTCAACCCCAGGATCAAATCATCATCATCACACTTGAAGTGATCTTAGGGAAGTCGGAAGTTGGCTCTCGGTTCTCGGTTCTCGGATCTCAGGATTACAGGATTACAGAAGCAAGGGGGTGGGGATATTTTTTTTCAGTAGATCATCGGAATTGATTAGATGATATCGGGTGAAGAAATGCTTGCGCGCCTTCGACACACTGTCATAAACTACCCTTAAGTAGTACAGCCTTGCGGAAAACTAAGAATTGCGCTTCTAGCGGTTTCCCGAATTTAGTTTTAACTTCGGATGTTTTCAGATACCATTCTTCCTGTGTGGGGCGCATGTTCTGTACCTTAAGACATTTTTGATTTTTTGATTTTTCAGATAGGTCGCGGATAAGGACCTTCTCGTTCCTAATTAGGAGTGCGTGGTGTGAAATCTTATCTTATCAAGATCAGTTTGTTTGAACATCGCCTATGAGATTGAAACCTACCTATCCTTGATTCATTACGAATTGCAGTGGATCATGCTGCAGGTACCTCATCTAAGTCATTTATGCTCGACCGAATAAATTGCTTTGACCATGAAAATAGGGCACACCACCTAGTGTCGCGTCTGGTGTTCCGTCTTTCTTCTGAGATCCGAGACCCGGCTTGCTTGATACCACTTTTCAACCATCAAGAGAAATCTGTGTCACAGGAAGATCCTCACTAGTCTTTCCATTTACACTGGATACAAAAACCTGGATCACGCAACTCTTTGCAAGATTAACTATGAATATAAGACAAGGTGTTTTCCATATTGTTTTAAATTGCATTTTGTCTTTATCCTCTTGGTAGTCACTATAAAGCCTGAAAATAGAAAATCAACACATCTCTCTCTGTTGATAAACAAAAAAAAATGACGGAGGCAATTTTGAGTCAAGGATATGGTTACGGCTTTGTACTAGGTATAGGAGCAGCCTTTGCCCTATTAATGGCCACAATAACTACAGTGATGTCTAAATATTTGGGTCAGACCCAAAATTCTGAAAGATTTTCTACTGCTTCAAGAAATGTCAGATCTGGTCTGATTGCTTCAAGTACTGTTTCAGCTTGGACTTGGCCAGCAACTTTACTTTCATCAGGTGCATGGAGTTATTCTCATGGTATATCTGGGGGTTTCCTTTATGGAATCTGTGGTACTATTCAAATCACTCTCTTTGTATTTCTTGCTATTCAGATCAAATTGAGGGCCCCATCTGCACATACCGTATCAGAATGTTTTGCAATCAGATTTGGTCGTGCTGGACATTTAGTTTACCTAGCTTATTGTGCAAGTACTAATGTCTTGGTTTCAGCACTTTTATTACTTGGTGGTTCTCAAGGGTTTGCATCAACGACAGGAATGCATACAGTTGCTGCAAGTCTTCTCTTGCCTCTGGGTGTGATGGTTTACACAGGTTTAGGTGGTCTGAAAGCAACATTCATGTCAGATTGGATCCATACAGTCATCATTTATGTCATTTTGATTGTATCATGCTACACTATTTATTGCTCTTCTGATTTGATTGGTTCTCCTGGAAGAATGTATGAATTACTACAAGAAGTTCAAGAAGTTTTCCCTTCTGCAACTGGTCAAAGTTATCTTTCATTCAAAGATAAACAAATGTTTTTATTATCTTGGACAGTGTCAATTGGTGGTTTGAGTTCCGTTTTTGGAGATCCTGGTTATTCTCAACGTGCCATTGCTTCGGACGCTAGCAGTTTGTTTCAAGGTTATATTATGGGTGCCATATGCTGGTGGGTTATTCCTGCAGCTTTGGGATCATCTGCAGGTTTGGCAACTAGAGCATTGCTGTTAAACCCAGCATCTGTGACATATCCTAATGCATTGACAGATGCAGAAACCAATTCCGGAATGCCTGTCATTTATGGTTTATATGCCATTTTTGGTACAAGTGGAGCAGCTGCTGGTTTAGTCATGTTGTTCATGTCTGTGACATCGGCTACTTCTGCAGAATTAATTGCATTCTCCTCAGTGACAACTTATGATGTTTACAGAACCTACATTAACCCCAAAGCTAATGGAACTCAATTAGTTCGTGCTGCACATATATCTGTGGCTGGTTTTGGTTTATTTATGGGAATTTTGGCCATTGTCTTCAATTATATCGGTGTTACTGCTGGTTGGTTATTAAGTTTCATCGGTATTGTATTAACACCAGAAGTTTTTGCTGCTACTTTGGCATTATTCTGGAGTAAGATGACCAAATATTCCTTAATCATTGGAGCACCACTTGGAACCGTCACAGGTGTTGTTTGTTGGATAGCTGGTACCTATACATTTGGTCATGGAGTGGTCAACAAGAATACTTTGATGTTGAACGAAGCCACAATTATCGGAAATCTTACTGCTCTCTTCTCGACTCCAATATACATTGTCATCATCAGTTATATCAAACCAGACGAAGTTCCTTTTGATATGAATACTTTCTCTCGTAAGATTACATTGGGTGATGATTTTGATGAAGAAGAAAGAGAAGCTATTGTGGTTGATGAAAAGGAGAAAAAGAAATTGCGTATCCAGTCATGGTGGCTATTAGGAATCAATTGCTTCATTGTTTTAGGAGTCTATGTCGTTATTTCAACTTCTTTATTAGGAACCGCCCGTGATTTGAGTAAAGCATCTTTCACTGGTTTGATTATCGTCTTCTTGATTTGGTTGGTTTTGGCTGCTTGCTACATAATACTTCTTCCATTGTGGCAAGGAAGACATTCATTGACATTTCTTATCAAAACACTTCTTGGTCAGTCTCCTCCCCCCATAATTACAGAAGCATCAAGCGACAGCTTGGCGGATGTCGAGGAAATTAACTTTGAAACTAAAGAGAAATCTTGATCCCTTTTGTTGGACGTCGCTAATCCCCCCCTTTTCTAAATATTGTTCAATTCTCTACACTTTTCATAAAAATAACAATTTGCTGGTCATATTTAGCTCGCTATGCCTGCATTGGCGATAACACTGTAGAAAACTAGAAATAAATAAAAATTACAAAAAAAGTTCAAAAACTAAACGAGGGCAAATGATTGCAGAAGTTTTTTACCAACAGTGTGAGTACGTAATTACCAATTCTTGATATACTTTATTTTCGACTCAGAAGTTGAGGACGATTGAATTCTTTCTCAAATCCCAATGTACGATTCGAGATCATCAATATTATGACAAGAAAGCACAGACAAACACAACAGCGGAAACCAAAAGACCGTTCGAGAAGGCTGACTTTTGATCAACACCTCCAGCGGCTAATGTGCTAGTTGTAGAGACGGTTGAAGATGTGTCAGTTGGAGATGTAACTGTCGGTGTTACGTTACCATCATCAATGGTTGTAGTGGTATTAGTGAAGGGGAAGTATCCATTACCAGGTGTAGTGGTTGTTGTGTTGAAGGAAAGGGAATCGGGGACGGAGGCGGAATTATTATGAGGAACCGAAGAAGCTGAGGAAGCTGAGGAAGCTGAAGCTGATACCGTGGTCAGTGTAGATTCTCTCGACGTCGTTGCTTGAGAGCCGGAGTTTGTACCTGTGGTGGGAGTTGTTGTTGGAACGAGTATGCGGCTTGGAGCTGTGGCTGTGATGAGGAAACCGGGGATAGATGTTGATCTTCCAATGATGTTAGACCCGTGGTCGTTTTGGTCAGTTGAACTTGATGATCCCGTATTTTCGCTTGGTGGAATAGATACTGAAGCTGTCAAATAGTAATATTTAGCACCATTTTCTCCTTGGGTCGGATTACTATTAAGATAAACGCGGAAACTTCCCAAGTAAGTTGAGATAGAGTAGTCAGTGATTTTTGATTGTGGAGTCACCAGAATATAGGGGGATGAGTAAGGAGGAGTATATGAAAAGCCAAAATTAGCGGAAGTAGATGTTGACGTGTCGGAAGTCACCCCAGGCCAAATCACAGTGGAACCGTGCTCATCAATGTAATAAATTTGAGCAGTGTTTGGAATGAATTCGTATCCAGAACTTGAGGTTGACGAAATTTCCAATTTTCCCACAGCAACATTATTGGGAAAGCTGATTTTGAAGCGTGGAGCACCATTATCGATATAACCTTCAATTATGGGATCATTGTTATTAGAAGTAACTGAATTGGGAGAAGTGGATGAAGCGCTCGAGTCTGAGACAGCTGCCTCGACAACATCAGTGGCAGCTATCATGAGCGCAATAAGCCAGAGCAAGGAGATATTCATAATGGTCGTGGTAAGTTGAGTGAAGTACTGCAACAAGGAGTTCAATCATTACAAGCTGTCAGGACTGAAGGATATCTTGTTCTATATATAAATTTATGGAAAATAATGGAGACAAATAAGCAGAATCAGGGAGGTGATGCTAAACATAGATTCCGATAGAATGTGAAAGCCAAGACGCTGTCACTGACTCTTGCATCCACACATACAACTTACCGATTGACAAACTGTAGTTATTTATAAATCAGACTGGCCCCATTTTCTCAAATGGGATTAAATCACAGCTAGAGTATATACCAGCAAAATAAACTTTTTCGAATATTCTCTAGATGTAAGTACCCTGAGTAAAAAATGCCAAGGAGAGAAACTGGAGAAGCAGGGTCGCAGCCAGACCTCCCATCTTCGTGTTAAATTAAACTTTAGCATCTTTCGGAGATAATTTGGAACATGCGATTAGCATTGGTTATATATATAACCAAAAATAAACTTGACTCACTTTTGGATTAAGTGAGGGGCAATAGTTACATATCAGCCTAAATTGCACAAATTTACAGTACTTTATGTGGTGTAAATCCATATAGGGTAAAAAATAAAACTGTAAAACTAACAGACGCAGTGTTTAATTGATTTTCTCTAAACCTAAATTACCTGCGAGAAATCTAAAGGACACCTGTGGACAAAATTCTCAGGACATTTGTTATCACGGAATTAGGACACGGTGGGTAGCAATCCTTGTGTCCCCAAGGAATGGAGCAGTATTTATGTGACCCTTGATGGCCATCAATAGCTCATAAACCCGAGGGAATCTGTCTTAGAGTATTCCGCCTACCCCAGCTGCGAACACTGTGGAACTTTCTCTCGTAAAATTGACCTGCGCGCGCAACAAAAAAATGCACCTCGAGAATTTATTATTACATTGTGCGTTTTCGAGACCCTTGTTATATTTTTACTATCGGGGTTGGGGCGATGAAACCCAAAAGAAGAACTCCGCTGATGTAATCGCCGTTGGGTGTTACGATTGATCTTTAAGTTTTATACAGACTAAGGTCAATACCAGTACGAAATACCGCATATGGCTCAGAAGCATAACTGTCAATGGATGAGCGGAAGCTTTGACGAGGATAATTTTTGTCCCGATATTTTTCCTGTTTGAGGTTGAAATTTAAATTTGCGACAAGCATGTCTTATGTGGATGTGGTGTTTTATATATCTACACTATGCGTTGCAAAACTGGTAGAAATTTTCAAGCCAATGGAAACACGCACCAAAGCTTTACGAGCAGGCCATGGACCCGCATTAAAATACACTCATTTGGAAGATATAACATTTTTGGAGACTGCGTCATCAGGAGAGCTTGCTCAAATTATGTTTGATATGTACACTACATCTTCAAGTGTCGTGAACTGTGGGTGAGACTCTATTTTTGAACTTCAATATAATATTGCCAATAACGAAACTATCCCAGAAAAAACACTTTTACTTTTTTATGTGATACAAAATTCAAGGAGATCGCTTATATGCTGAGCAACATCCACCTACAAAACGAGAGACTAAATATACTTGCCTGAGTCGCATGTATTATTCAAAAAGACCAAGAAAACCGGTCTATAAGTGAACCGATCAAAAAGAAGAATGATTGGGGATTCTTAATAAAATTTTGGGTTAACAAAACCACATCACACACAGATATCAATATATAATATATTGATTACCTCAGATCAGCGTGGAAACGCGCTTTACACAGATTTTCCCGTTTTACTATTCAACAATTTATTTGTGGACGGTAGTAGAGTTCATCCAAAATCCATACTATCATGAATGTAACAATAAAATAATGTGATACTATATGGGAGAAAGCAAGGTGTAGTTCAAAATCATGGTGCGGATACCTTACTGAAACTGGTGACGTGCTTTGTTATATCGTACGACTGCTTTACTGCTTTGCGTCCGCGAACTAGTTGTTGCCATTTATCGACATATGGAACAAATTGCCAGTTTTCTAAACCTAGGAGTTTCAGTCGACGATCATCAGTGAATGTAATCCAAGAGATATCTGCTATCGAATAACCGCTATCGAGAATATATCCACTAGTCGACTTTTCAAGTTGCCTATTGAGCTGCTGGTAGAAACCAAGAACTTCATTGCGAAAACGTTGAGACGTTGCATGATCATCAATGGTTGCATAGTTGAACATAGAAATTGCAAGTCCAGAAGTTTGTAATGAAATCCAGCTTATTGCTTCATACCGATACTTTCCACTATCAGGTAAAAATTCCTTTTTCGAGTCGTAGTTGTCGACAATATACTGCAAAATAGCCGCGGATTCAAATAATGTGATATCATTGTCTTGCAAAATCGGTACCTTTTTATTAGGACTCAATTGTGAAAAACTCTCGCTCGAACGAACCTCTTGTCTGGTTAATGAAATACTCTTCCATTCCAATCCCAATTCATTTAGAAGAATCAATATCTTTCTAGGGTGTGCTCCAAAATCTTCATCTACTGGAAAGTGATAAAGAGTCACCATTTTCTTTGCTTTTCTGAGACATCAGGTGATACCAATTATCGAGGAGGAGCCATATAATCATTCTATTCTTATAGTGTCGAATTCAAATGTACTTCGTTTAGCCATGGAAAAATTCAACTTCCGATCAATGCCACAATTTTCCCCTTTTTCACCTTCTTGTAAAGGGATATTAATCGCGAAACATGGGGAGAACGATACGCGCCACAATGTATGAACGCACTTCGCTATTTTTTTTCGTAAGCGAACTATTTTGGGGTATATATACTGAGGTGCAGATAGTTGATTTAGCTAACAGAGCGCGTGCTTGACTTTTCAGTATTTTATGAACATTACAAAGCAGATATTATGACGATTTCAATTAATGACTTCCCAAAATTGCAAGAGAAATTGCCGGACGGTGTTCCTGATTTTGCGCAAGAATACTTGGCAAAACCTGCTATAGGATCTCGAGAAATTCGGGCAATTGTTGCGGGTGCTGGAATATCAGGAGTCTTGGCGGGAATCTTGCTACCATTAAAAGTAGATAATTTACGATTGACTATTTATGAGCGTAACAACGCAATTGGTGGCGTTTGGGCAAGTCACAAATATCCCGGTGTTCGCTGTGATATACCATCACACGTGTATCAAACTACTTTTGATCCAAATTTAGAGTGGCCGGAAGAGTTCTCCGAAGGGCACGTGATTCAGAAGTACTGGGAGGATGTGGCAAAACGTCATGGTGTTGATAAGTTGACAAAATTATCCCATGATATTCAAGAAGCAAGATGGGATGAAGAAAGTTCTCTATGGAGGGTAAAAGTGAAAAATACAGTAACCGGAGAGGTATTCACAGATGAAGTAGAAGTGTTTATTTCGGCTGTTGGACGTTTTGCAAATTTTGACATACCAAATATTCCAGGAATAGAAAAGTATCAAGGAGATATCTTGCATCCTGCAAATTGGGATAAATCTTTTGATGCAACTGGAAAACGCATAGCTGTTATTGGTGACGGTGCTACAGGAGTTCAAATACTTCCGGAGCTACAGAAGAGTGCAGCTCATATAGATCACTATGTTCGGCACAAATCTTGGATCACTCCACGTTTGTTTGGATTCAGCCGCAATGAATCCAAGGGGGAGCAATACTCAGAGGAACAGATTCAAACTTTCAAAGATGATCCACAAGCATACTTAGAATTTAGAAGACAATTAGAGAAAGAATCTCATGGTCGGTTCAATGGAACTATATATGGAACAGAAGAGTCCAGAGAGTTAATAGATAAGTCCTTGAAATATGTTGCAGATCAAATTGAGGATGAAGAATTACTAAAAAAAGTGATTCCAGATTATATACCTGGATGCCGTCGTCTCACTCCTGCTACAGGATATTTGAACGCTCTATCTCAAGACAATGTCGTTTACATTGATTCCCCCATTACAGAAATCACAGAAACTGGTATTGTCTCAGATAAAGAAAGACCTGTTGATGCTATAATATCAGCTACTGGTTATAAGGCACAATTAATACCGACTTTCCCGGTTTATGGTCAAGGTGGGAAACTTCTTTCAGAGTGGTGGGATGGGGCAAATTCACCCGACGGACATTCGATCTCTTATCTAGGTATAGCTATTCCACATTTCCCCAATTATTTCTACTATTTTGGTGTGCATAGCAGTCCATTGGGTGGTACGGTTCCTATTCAAGCAGAACTACAAACTGTATACATTGCCAAAGTTCTAAGGAAATTGCAACAGGAAAGTATAAAATGGATTGTTCCCTCTTTAGCCGCTTCAAAAGATTTCGTGGAGAAACTACATGAGTTTGGAAAAGTCTCCACACTCACCAAAGGATATGAGACATACTTTGTGGAAAAGGATAAAAATGGAAGATTGAATCCCGCTACTCATTGGCCTGGTACTTTGTCTCACTTCCTTGTAGTCAAACAAAATCCTCGATGGGAAGATTTTGAGTACGGATTGAGACACAAGAACAGATTCGAATATTTTGGAAACGGCCAAACAGTGTATGAGAAGCAAGGAGGTGATTTGGTTCATTATCTGAGTGCTGGAAAACCCAATTTAACTAGCATTTTCGAAAACGGCGTGTATAGTGCGGTGCATGGTCCAACAAGATAAGTAAGTATGGTGTGCAATTTGGCTACGTAGTCAGTGTGGTTGAATCCACACAAAACTCCACTGGAGCTTGAATGTTGAGTTGACCCTCTGGCGAATTAGAATAAACGTTTCAATCGGAGTAACCGTTGTATGATACTTCAAATAGAAAGGCTTAGGGAGGAAAGATGCGAGATAGATAGAACAAAAATAGCAAATTCAGATGAACTTTCAAGATATCTAACCGTATCGCAAATTGGTGTGGTGTTTTTCCGTGATCGCGCTGCTGATAAACCAGATCCGTTTACAGAAAACCGAAATGCATCAAAGTGCAGATATAAGTTTTGAGAATCTCCATCAGATTATAGTTAGAATTAGTAATACCGTACATTTTGAAACTCTTTTCCTCTACCATAATATTCTATAGATTTGATAGTAAAATAAGAATAATGTCGCAATATGGGATAACTAAGTGTTCTGCACACAGCCACACTTGGTGAGGCGGAAGTCAGAGCGGCTAGAAGGGGTGCAGAATTGAGAGGAGCCGCATTTGACTAACTCCTCGAAACCCTGCGGGAAAGATATCGGCCGTTGAACAATGGAGCACCCTGCACGAAAAAAAATCTACTTTTATTTATCCACTAAATTGTGGCCCCGCTTCTAATATCAGTCCCCGCAGTAGATAGAACATGGGATCAGCTGGAGAGACATCTATAAATAGAGATTGGATTCCATGGGCGAGAGACTTAGATTTGGGTATGCTTTAAATCTATCATTATACAATGTTTCTGTCGCCATTTTTCAAGGAGGGGCAATATCGTCTTCCAAAGCTATCCAGGAAAGAACGCTTGCTCCAACGTTACTCCTGGTATCGTCCGGGAATTCCCAAGGATGAAAAAAGGCTTCTTGTTAAACTTGATTTAATCGTTGCTTTCTTTAGTTTGATTATTTATTGGCTAAAAATGGTTGACTCCAGTAATATCAATAACGCGTACGTGAGTGGTATGAAGGAGGATATTCACTTAGGGGGAAATGATTTGGTTCACTTCAATACGATGTATTTTTTAGGTTGCATCATTTTTCAAATTCCTTGTATCTACTTATTTCCTAAAGTAAGAATCGATTTGTTAATGGCGTTCATGGATGTCGGATGGAGTTTATTCACACTTGCTCAATACAAGGCTACTGGATACCCCTCCATGATGGCATATAGATTTTTTGTCGGTGTATTTGAAGCAGGAGCATTCCCCGGGATCCAATACATTTTAGGCTCCTGGTATCGGTCTGATGAATTGGCACGGAGAGGGTCCATTTTTTACATAGGATATTATCTTGGAAATATGACTTCTGGTTTGTTACAGGGTTCAATCTTTAAAAGCTTAAATGGACGAGGGGGTATTGCGGGATGGCAATGGATGTATATCATCAACACTGTCATGTCTCTCCCAGTTGGATTGGCGGCATTTTTTATCTATCCTGGAACACCTGACAGATGCCATTCTGTCTTTCTTACAGAAAGAGAAGTAGAAATTGCACAGGAGAGACTCAGAGTGAATGGAAATAAGCCACCCACTCCAAAGTTCAGTATTAAAGTGTTCAAAAAAATGCTTACGAATTGGCATTTCTACGTCTTCGCACTTTTTGCCATTTTTCTGAACAATTCGCAGTCAAGTCAACAAGCAGGTTATCTCCTTTGGCTCAAGTCTTTGAAACGTTACTCGACTCCGGAAGTCAATAACTTATCTGCTATAAGCCCTGGTCTTGGTATTGTTTACATGCTTATTCTTTCAACTTTCTCCGATTTTACTGGATTGAGAGCTCTGCCAATCATTTTCTACGAATTACTGAATATTGGTGGCGCTATCTCCCTTTCTCTTTGGAGAAAAAACGAAACATCAAAATGGTTCGGATTCCTAATTCAACATACTGCAACAGCAGTTACACCTGTAATATATGGCTGGGTTAATGATATTTTGAGAGGAGACGATGATTATCGTGCTGCAATATTATGTTTAATGAATGCAATATCGCAGGCCACGCTTGTCTGGATCCCGCTGTTGGTTTGGCCCACAACACAGCAGCCACGGTACCACATAGGTTTCAGATGGGTAGCATCATGTGGTTCAGTAATGATAGTATTATCTGTGGTAATTCTATACCTGCAAACACGTGATGAAAAAGCGAAATATGAGGCAAAGAGGGAAAACGATGAAAGTGATATTTCTGAACAAAATGTCGAGAGAGATGTTTCTGAACAAATTGTCCACGGAGACGATGATAAGACATCGGTCTAGTGCCGTTTTTAATTTTTGCAGTTTACCACTTTTTAATTTTTAATTTGTTTATGTGGCTGTCAGTTGAGTGTGGCATCTTCCTCTATATAGGTCTAATTATACCTGAATTGTCTGAACCTCTTTTAGTTCGTATTTTGTAAGATTAAAGAGAAGACCCTTCCTTTTGTGGGGTGCGCGATATGCAATGCGATTAAATGGATGCATGAGTTTCGTAAGAAAATTGTGTTCGTATTCCGAATCAAGGAGATATTTTCTTGGCAGTGTGTTGTGGTGTGTGGTGTGTGTGTGGTGTGTGTGTGGTGTGTGTGTGGTGGTGTGTGTGTGTGGTGGTGTGGTGTGGTGGTGTGTGTGGTGGTGGTGTGGTGTGTGTGGTGGTGTGTGTGGTGTGTGGTGGTGTG